>CAUYQG010059152.1:0-12133 GCA_963574415.1 Tarsius wallacei | reverse complement strand
ACAATAAATCAAAAATTAGCCGGGCGTGGTAGCACGCGCCTGTAGTTCCAGCTACGTGGAAGGCTGAGGCGGAAGGATCGCTGGAGCCCAGCAGGTCGAGGCTGTGGCCACTGCAGTCCAGTCTGGGCGACAGAGTGAGACTCCAACTCAAAAAAAAAAAAAAAAGTTACTTATTCGGAATAGTTAAAGCAGAGCCCATCTGAATTATCCTCTGGGCTCACCTAAGGAAAAAAAAAAAGTCAATTATAATGAAATATGCAGGAGCACGAGGACCTGGTGTGGCCAAGGAAAGAGCTAGACTGGTGGGGAGATTTTGATACATGTGGAGAAATAGCCCAATAGCCCAAATGCTTTATTCAGTGACAAAGAATAAACTGGGGCTTAGAATAAACTGGGTTTTTCTTAGGCCAGGAAGGGAAGAGGATCTTAGAAAGGAGAGCTCCCTGTGGAAAATGCCCCCTACATTCAAAAGGGGAGGAGTACGGGGATCCCTATATGGTCTCTGTCATCCATACTGTAGGCTCTTTTTTTTTGTTGTTTTGTTTTTTTGAGTTGGAGTCTCACTCTGTCGCCCAGACTGGTGTGCAGTGGCAAGCACCTGGCCACCCCAGCCTCGACCTGCTGGGCTCCGGCGATCCTTCCGCCTCAGCCTTCCAAGTAGCTGGAACTACAGGCGCGCGCTACCACACCCGGCTAATATTTTTTTTTTGATTTATTGTAGAGATGAGGTCTCACCAAGTTGCCCAGGCGAGTCTCGAACCCGCGGGCTCAGGCAATCCACTCACCTCAGCCTCCCAAGGCGCGGGATTACAGGCTGAGCCACCGAGCCTGGCTTCTGTAGGGGACAGAGGACAGGTCTGCAGTAGCAGCCTCGCACAGAAGGATGGAAAACACAAGAGTAAAACAAACGGAGGGAAAAATGTGACCACAGCTAAAAAAAAAAAAAAAACCCCAAACAAACCCAAACCCACGCCTAAAACCCAAACCCACCCCCGGTGGGTTGTGGGAGTGGATTCTACTAACCATTGAAAATGGCACAGCTGACACTGGACTTCAGGCTGTGAGCGTTCAGTCTGATTAATTAAGGTCAAGGTGGTGATGGAAGTACCAGCTGGGGAGCATTTTGCCGAGAGATAAATTTGTCCCTCTGTATCTCGGCAAGACAGCAGGGAGGTGTGTGTTTGGAACTAAATTAATTTGATTTACATCACGCCATGGCAACTTCTGTTCCCTTCCTCTGCTGTCAGATGTCTTCGCTGGCTTTTTCCCTTCCTCCTTCACCCCCACACATTTCATAACAGGAGAGAACGCACTCACTGGCTCCAGGCAGCATTTAGAAATGGAAGGACTTGATTATTCTGCGTTGAGTGCGGGTCCCTTCCCCGCGGTTCCCCCTCCTTTCTGGAGAGAAGTTGCAACCCTGAGCCTGAGCGCGATTTATTTTTACATTGTGCTTCATGGCACAGACTGCTCAGCTGTTCCCTGCAGCCAAACCTGGCGGCTCACCTCCCTCCGCCTGTGTTTCTCCAACAATGCTAATACCAGAAAATGAAGCCAGGGCCCGGGAGCCCCCCTGGATTGCGCCTTTTCTGGCCCGGGGGCTTTCGGCGGGGTCGGGCTCGGAGGCCGGGGCGGGGGCGCGGCCTCGGGGACCCCTGGCGGACGGGGTGCGCGCAGCCCGGGATCGCGCGGCCGGGCGGGAGGAGGCTACGCCCCGGGAGGGAGGAGGCGGGTCCGAGCCCGCGCCCGGCCCGCGGGGGAGTCCCCACGTCGCAGCTCGGGCCGCCGGGCCGCATCCCGGCTGCCGGCCGCCCCCCGGATGGCCCGGGAGAGGCCGCCCGGGAGGGGCCGCGCCGCCCTGCGCCGGTGCCTGCTGGGCGCCGCGCTGCTGCTCGGCCTGCGGCTCTGCGCCCCGCCCGGGCCCCCCGCCCGCGGAGCCCCGCCGGGCCCGGCCCCGCGCCCGCCGGGGCCGCACCTGCCGCCCGCGCCCCCCGCGCCGCGCGCCGCCAGCAGGAGGCAGGTGACCTACGTGCGCAGCGGGCGCCCCCGCCGGCAGGTCAGTTGCAACCGGCGAGGTCTCCTGCCTTGCACCAGGGGTTAGGGTTAGACCCCTCCCGGCCGCGCTGGGACCCCCCCACACCCCGGGTCCAAGGTCGCCCCGCTGGGACCCCAAAGCCTTCCGCTTCTCCTCTGCTTCCCCACCCTGTGCTCTCAAGGGGCTGCACTGGTTGCACCCTTCACATCCCACGTGGAGCAGAGTTCATTCACTATTCAGCAATGTCTGCTGGGCGACAGTCACTGTGTGCCAGGCACCCTGCAGGGCTCGAAGCCCTCTGCTGGCAGGGAGCATGCGTTTTCCTGAGCGGAGGCCTTGAGTGCTGAAAGGATGAGAAATGGGTTATTTGTGGGCTGTGCTTCTCAGGCCTGGGCAGAGCTGGGTGGCGTGGCCAGCACCTTCGTCACGGTGAGGGGCCACCCTCTAGACGAATGTCCCTTGAACCCCACTCCAGGCCTGCAAGGGAGGCTGGGCAGGGTGAGAAATCGAGTCCCCAGCATCACTTAATGGATAACGAATTGTGTCCTCGAGTTCCCAAGTTGTAACCTGAGTTTGTATTACAACAGTCTGTCCTGTGCTTTCTACTTCATTAACTTCTGGGCTCACACCTCAGTGGTCTAGTGTTAGCCTCTGTTAAGACTCCGGCCTCCGCCTCTCCTTTTTGGAGCTCAGTCATTTACAGGGGACTTGGGAGTGGAAAGGTTAAGAACTGCAGGTATGCGCTCGCCCCATCCTACCCAACTCCTGCCTCCAGCCTCAACCACATCCTCTGAAGCAGCTTCTTTTCGTGCCTGGCTTTTCCTTGCCTCTTTTAGACGTTCGCCCCAGCCCCCACCCCACCCTGCCACCACCCACCTCTTGGAGAGAGGGAAAAACTCTTCCTTCTCCAGCTGCCTGGTTCTAGCCAGCTGTTCCTTTCCAGGCCATCGGTGCTCTCTTCCTGGATAAACTTAAACATTTTCTTCTATCTCTGAAACCTCACCTCCTATGGAAAGTCTCTTCCAGAAGAAAGCCATTGCCTCTCCATGCTCCTAATGTACTTTCCATGATTCCCCCTTTAGGCACTGGGCACTGTCTTGACAAGGGCTTGCCAGGTACCCGTTGGGCTTCTTTGGTTCCTCTGTAGATGTCCTCCAGGGTCCCCTCCCTGACACCCTCAAGCCCACGCTGCCCTTTTCCTCTCCGATTCACTCTCAGCATCTGTTGTTTCTGCTGTCCCCTGTCTGAGAATTACTCTTTAGATTTTGGTCTCCACTTCAGATAATAGTATGGATCACAGGAACCTGTCCCATAAAGGATGAGGTTTGGAACGGGTAGATTGAGAGGGGGATTGAAGGGGAGGCCCACACCCTTCCCTGGTAGGGGATCAGGCTGGGAGTGAGGGTGGCTTAGGCAGGGCAGAGGTGTGGAGGTGGCCAAAAGTCACTGGATTCTGGAGACGTGTGAAAGGCAGATGAGGGAGCAGTTCCTTCTGGCTTGTTTGTTTTGTTTGGGGGATGGATGGAAAGCTGGAGTTTGGTTTTATTAATGTTTTCTTTCTTTTTTTTTTTGAGTCGGAGGGTCTTGCTCTGTTACTCAGGCTGGAATGCACTGGCACGATTACAGCTCATGGCTGCCTTGACATCCTGGTCTCAGGCGATCCTTTTGCCTAAGCCTCCCGAGTAGCTGGGACTACAGCCACATACCACCACACCCGGATAATTTGAAAAAAAAATTTTTAGGGACAAGTTCTCGCTATGTTACCTGGGCTGGTCTCGAACTCCTAAGCTCAAACATTCCTCGCGCCTCAGCCCTCCAAAGTGCTGAGATTATAGTTGTGAGCCACCACGCCCTGCCAGGAGTTTAGTTTTAGACTTGCTACATTTGAGATACTCCTTAGACATTCAAGTGAAAATGTCAAGTAGGCAGCTGGGCATGAGTCCAGGGCTTGGAGGAAATGGTCAGGCTGAAGGTAGTGATTGTCATCCGGGGACGAGTGGCACTAAAGCCACGAGACTCTAGCATCACCCAGGAAGTGAGTCCTAACAAAGGCAAGAGTTCCAAGTCTGAACCCTGAGGCTCGGTTTTATTAAAAGTAAGTTAGGAGGAAAAATAAAGGAAATATTTAGCAGTGTCCAGCATGTTGTAGGCACTCAGTAATGGTAGCGTCGATTTTTACTCGTCTGGCCCTGCGCTTGATCCGCAGTTCTCCTCCAAATGTCATTTGATGTGGCCTCTTTCCGTTCCTTTGGCTTGTGCTGATCCCTTCACCTGCAAGGCCCCCATTCCCTTTCTTAGGACGGCTACCTTATCCACCCTTGAACATTCAGGTCAAGGTTCATCGCCTGGAAGCCTTCCCGGAGCAATCCTGTCTTCCTGCTGCTCTTGCCGGTGTTTGGGATGACAACAGAGACAGTCTGATTTGTGAGTTGCTTTGTACGTGTTGCGACCTGATCATCCCTCTCAGAATGTTTTATCTCCACAATCGTTCCTGACGGGGAGGATTGCATTTTCTGTAATGACCCCTTAGTCGATGTTTACTCCTGAGACTCCACTATGTGAAAATAAACGAATCTTACTCTTTCAGCCAATTATGGGTAACTCAAAATGTCTTTGGTTAAAAATATATAAGAAAGAAGTAAGTGGGCTTATTGCTATTTTAAAAATACTGTGTAAGTTTTTAGCCTCCTAAGGAAAAATGTTCTCTGGATTTCTTTTTCCCTAGTTGTTTACTTATTTTCAGGATAGACATCCAACCTCCCCAGACTCCTAGATAGTGAGGATCTTTGAGATTGTCTCATTTCCCCATTATTCCATAGTTGAATTAAAATATTCCTTCAAACTGGAAAGACTAGTTATCTAATCTTTCCTCTCTCTTCTGGGAGTAGAGCTCGATAACCCGTACCTCGCGAGGAACAAATCTTGTTCCTTTTCAGCCTCAATATCAAGGCATGGTGTAATAGAAGCTGAATGCACCATGAAGTAATTGAAATAAAATTTGGAAGTTACTTGTTAAGCTCTTTGGATCTGACTCTATTTAAACTTGGTTTCTTGAGAATATGATCAACAATGTTGTTAGGTTCTTGGTTACTTTGTTTGAGGCACCTCCCAGATTGGTTCCGTTCTGTTTTTGAGGAAGGCTTTCTGAGTAGATGAAAACCTGCATGAAATAATTGGGTTGTAGCCGGGCTCGGTGGCTCAGCCTGTAATCCCGCGCCTTTGGGAGGCTGAGATGAGTGAATTGCCTGAGCCCGCGGGTTCGAGACCCGCCTGGGCAAGCGAGACCTCATCTCTACAATAAATAAAAAAAATCAGCCGGGCATGGTAGCGCGCGCCTGTAGTTCCAGCTACTCGGAAGGCTGAGGCGGAAGGATCGCCGGAGCCCAGCAGGTCGAGGCTGCGGTGGCCGGGAGCGGCCACTGCACTCCAGTCTGGGCGACAGAGTGAGCCCCCAACTAAAAAAAAAAAAAAAAAAAGAAAATACTGCCTAGACTATATGCTGGTTCATTTGTAGGTAAGAACCAGAGAATAAGACAGGTGAGAGGACCCTCCTGGAATAAGAAGAAATATCAAACACTGACCTCAGAAACTGTTTTACTGGATTATTTGCAGGGGAATTTTGCACTAGGGCATTGTTAGAAACAATGGCAATTAATTTGAATTTAACAGCTGAGTGTGGTGAATGAAAGTGTCAAAGAAAGGTCCTGCCAGTACCACTGCCATTCCAGGGGTTAACTGTAGGCATGCTCAAAGCTGGGTGTCCCTGAAACATTATCAAAAGCTGAACAATGTAGTGTGAGGAGAGAAAGATAGACTTTACTAAAATAATCCAGACAATCATTGTTATCATACAAATAAATAAGCAAAAATCAATGACAAGCATGGTGCTGGGAGTAATATCCAGAGTTGCTATATTTCATAAAATGTCCATTTTTGACAAAAATTATGAAGTACACAAAGAAACAAGAAAACATGGCCAATACACCAGGAAAAAAAAGATAATAGAAACTGCCTGTGAGCACAACCAGATTATGGATTTAATTAAAAAGTATTTAAAGTAGCCATGATAAATAAATTTAAATATGTTTGGTGTATTAGTCAGTGTCCTCCAGAGAAACAGAACCAATAAGATATTTATGGGGATTGACTTATTCAATTATGGAGACCAAGAAGTGCCATGATATGCCATTTTCAAGTTGGAAACCCAGAAAAGCAGTAATTCAGAATGAGTCAGAAGGCTTGAGAATCAAGAGAGCCAATGGTCTAACTCCCAGTCTGGGGCCAAAGACTTGAGAACCAGGGTCTTGGTGAGGAATGGGGTGAAAGGGTAGGGACACAAGAAGCTCCAGTGTCTAAGGGCAGAAGAAAATGAATGTCACAGCTCAAAAAGAAAGAGAATTCACCTTTCCTCCACCTTTTTGTTCTACAGGGTTGTCAGTGGATTAAATGGTACCCACCTACATTGGCAGGGGCTATCTTTTTTACTCAGTCTACTGACTGAAATGCTGATCTCTTCTGGAAATACCCTCATAGTCACACCCAGAAATAATGTTTTACCAGCTATATGGGTATCCCTTAGCCCACTCAAGTTGGCACATAAAATTGACCATCATATTTATAGATCTAAAAAAGCCTGACTAAAGAAGTAAAGGAAGATATGATGGCAATGATGCATCAAAGAGAGAATAACAATAAAGAGATATAGAAGTTTTCTTTGGTCATTCAGCTGCTATAACAAAATTCCTTTGGGTAATTCATAAACAACAGAAATTTATTGTTCACACTTCTGGAAGTTGGGAAGTTTAAGAGCAAAGTGTCAGAAAGTAAGTGTCTGGTGAGGGCTTGCTCACTGTTATCCACATAGTGCTTTCCACTTATGTCTTAACATGTTGGAAATGTTGAACTCATTCCCTCAGCCTCTTTTATAAGGATACTAATTTCATTCATGAGAACTTTACCTTCATGACCTAATCACCCCCAAAGGCCCTACCTTTTAATATCACTACATTAGAAATTAGGCTTCAACATACAAATTTGGGAGAAGGAAGAGGGACACAAACATTTAGGCCATGGTATTGTTAAAAAAAGAACCAAATAGAAATTATGGGTTGGAATAGTATAATAATTGAAAAAAATTCATTAGATGGACTCAACCATAGATTTAAACTAGCAGAAGAAAAAATATTGAAAAAAGTTTATACTATATATTTTTTAAAGATTTTGGTAGGTCCTTGTAATGCTTCTTCCTTATCATCTTTTGCATGATACTTACCTTCTTTACATTTAACCGTTCTTGGTCTTGCTTTTCTTCAATCACAGGTTACAATTAACAAGTAAATTCTCTGAAAACAATGACTGCTTCCTATATTACCTCATTCTTACGTGTGATTTTTTAGATACAAATGCAAACACATAGAATTGCATCTATAAATATAGAAGCTGGAGTGCCCTAATAGCAAAGCCTGTCTCATAATCCTCATCTGGGCAAGACCAGCATTAACTTTATTCAAGATGCAAACATAGAATTCCTCCCCATATTTTCCTATTGGGACAATCAAATATAGATGAGTCAACTTAAAGAAAGGATATCATAGCTTTGAAAGTAGGTAAACCTTGGTTTAAATCTTACTCTGCTATATTTTGCATGTCTGTCTTTGGGCAATTTTAATGGTCTTTCGAAGTCTTAACTTTTTAATCTACATAATATGTTAAACAAGTTTTATATCAACAAATAATTAAACAACATTAAAAATAAAGTTAAGTATACTACCTGCAAATCTAACAAAAGTTATGGAAATTTGTTACATTTGGGTTTAGGTTGAACCAAATTAAGTTAATCAACATTCTGTTTGGCCAAAAACAGTTGAATGTTGGTAGTTTTATGTAGTTTAATTTAATATTTCATTAAAAGATATGAGAAACCTATATAATGAAAAGACATATTATATTCATGAATACAATATACAAAAAGTAAATACAATTTACTATGAGTTAATCTACAGGGTTAATACAATTCTACTCAAAATCCCAGCATAATATTTTGGAATTGCCAAGCTGATTCTAAATCATTATGAAAGAGCAATTGCTTAAGAATAGCCAAGTTATACATACAAACTTATACATATAAGCATACAAAGAAACAGTTTGGTAAGATTTTTCTCAACTAGTCATCAATTTATTACCAAACCTGAGTAAAAATAAGAGCATGGTGTTGATGCAGAGATAGACATAGACAAATGAACAAAAACAGAGAACTAGAACCAACTCACTCACATATGAAAATGCTACATATTTTGGAGTTGGCATTGGAATTTGCTTTGGAAAGGGTGCAGTTTTTTACTAAGCTATCCTGACAGAATTTGTTATCCCAAGGGAAAACTCAACATTGGATCCATACAACATAACATCCACAAAAATCAAGTCAGTGCAGGACACTTAAATGTGAACAGGAACCACAATGAGAATATCATCTTACCCCAGTAAGAATTGCTATTATCAAAAAGACAAAAAATAATAAATGCTGGTGAGGATGCAGATAAAAGAAAACACTTAAACACTGTTGGTAGGTATATAAATTAGTCAGCCATTATAGAAAACAGTGTGAGGGTTTCTCAAAAAAATAAAAATATAACTATCAAATGATCCAGCAATCTGACTACAGAGTACTTATGCACGGGAAAAAAATAAATATATCAAGGGAATACCTGCAAATACATGTTTATTAAAGCACTATTCATGAGAGCCAAGATATGGAATCAACCTAAGTTTTCAACAATGGATGAATGGATAAAGAAAAGGTAGTACATATACACAATGAAGCACTATTCAGTCATAAGGAAGAATGACATCCTGTCATTTGCAGCAACATAGTACTGTAGGTCATCATGTTAAGTGAAATAAACCAGGTGCAGAAAGACAAATATCACATGTTCTTACTCATCTGTGGGAGAAAAAAAAAGTTGATCTCATGGAGATAGAGAGTAGACTGTGACAGTTACCAGAAGATGGGAAGGAGGGTGGGTCTGCAGAAAGGTTGGTTAATAATTACATACAGTTAGACAGAAGGAATAAGTTCTAGTGCTTAGTAGCACTGTAGGATGACTATACCTAACAACAATACAAGGTATATTTCAAAAAATCTAGAAGACAAGATTTGAAATGTTTCCAACATAAAAAAAGATAAATGTTCAAGGTAAAGAATATCCGAAATACTCTCAGTTGATCATTACACATTGTATGCATGTATAAAAATATAACATAAACCCCATAATTACAATTAATATGTATCAATAAAATTTTTTAACTTTTTGTGGAAAATTATCTTTATGAACTTAGGGAAGTCTTTAGTAATAGCAAAAACCATTTTAAAATATTAATAAATTGACTTTGTTACATATTTTTGAAATTTAATCAAAATACACTTCAAAAATATAAGGCACAAACTAGGAGAAGTCATTTTTAATACATATAACACAGGAAATTGAAATTGTAAAAACCAAAATTTAAGACCTATAAACTTATTTCTATCTATATTTGTGTCACTTATGTTTATATTAAAAATAATTAGGAAATTGGCCAGGCACAGTGGCTCAAGCCTGTAATCCCAGTGCTTTGGGAGGCCAAGGCAAGAGGATTGTCTGAGCCCAAGGAGTTGGAGACCAGCCTGGGGAAACTGGCAAGACCTCGTGTCTTCAATAAATAAATAGATAACTATCTGGGCATGGTGCCTGTAGTTCCAGCTACTTGGAAGGCTGAGGCGGAAGGATTGCCTGAGCCCAGTTGGTTGACACGGGAGTGGCCATGAGCATGCTAATACTCCACTCCAGCCTGGGCAACAGAGTGAGACTACAACTCAAAAAAATAAGAAGAAGAAGAAACTCAATGCTACTCTAGGGGCAAGAGACAAATTATGAAAAGGAAACATACCAGGCCAATTCACATGTGCAAAAATGCTCAGCCTTATTAATAATCAGAAAAACACATTTTCATTAAGAAAAAACACATTTTTAAACCACTAGGAAATATTTAATTTCCAAGAGCTGGGCAAAATGAAATCTGACAAGAATTTATTTGCAAGGAAGTTCATTAGTGGGAACAATTAAACACTGCTAGTGGGAGTATAAATTCGTAGCTAGTAAAGTTGTAAACACACAAACAGTGCACAGAAATTTTAGTCCTAGGCATATGTCCTAAAGTAGCATTGCATATGAACCAAGAGACATGTACGAGGATGTTAAGAGAGGCATAGGTCATAAAAGCAAACAAAGAAAAATAGAAATAACTATAATTCTGTCATGGGAAAGTTTCTCGGAAACAAAATCCCTTTATCCTTGGCCAGGTATTCACAGAGCCTTACTGTAAAAGAGTCATTTAGATCAAATGCTCAGAGTTGGGTAAGACATCACTGCCTTTCACAGAATCAGTTGGTAGAGTGCAGCAGGTCTCCCATGACCAACTCCACAAAGCCAGTCATATCCTTCATTTTCCCAAGGGACATAGAGAGGACTCCCATATTAAGTATCCCTCACTAACTAAGATAACTAGCAGAGAAATGGATTCATTGCCAGAGTGGTCTTGTGACTCCCCAGACTCTCCTTTTAATATGAAAATGTGTGAGTCACAAATCCTGCAAAAGAATGTTTACAACAGCATTATCTATAATCACCAAAACTAAAAGCTAGCCAGATGTCCTTCAAGAGATGATGGAAAAACAATAATACATACAGTGCAATATTATTCTGTGATTTGAAGACATTGGCTATCGAGGCATGAAAAACATATGATGGATCATTAAATATATATGAATTAGTAAAATAATTTCGTATTAAAAAGCTACATGATATATGATTCCAATTATATGACATTCTGGAAAAGGCAAACAAAAAGACAGTAAAATTTCAGTAGTTTCCAAGGTTTCAGGAGGAAGAGATGAGAGATTAAGTGAAGAAGAGAGTTTTAGAACAGTGAAAGTATTCTCTATGAGATGATAATAGTAAACATAACGTTGAAAATATCTCAAAATCCCTAGAAATATACAAGAGAAAGAATAAAAAGTATTTAAATTACAAATTTTAAACAATAACGAATTAATATTTGCTTATTACTTCTAGCAGTTATACCGCAGTGATGGAAGATCTTAATTATTATAAGCTACTGAGGTAGGGGTGAGAAGATAGAATTGTATTAGAACTTTGTGTATTTTATGTTCAGATGTCATGTTATTCTAAACTCTCTAGTTCAATAAGTATATAAATTAAAAAATAATAATATAGCACCACTAATTCAGGAAGATCTTTTTACACTAAAGCTTAACAATCTTGTAATGCCAATACATTAGCTTGAAATATTGTCTACCATTAAATGTGAACCAAAATTGACTTTGAAATGCATTTTAAATGTTCTGATTGCAGCTGTACTTATTGACTAAGCAAATTAAAATTTTAGCATGTTTAAAAAAAATAAAATGTGCGAGTAAAGGAAGGAGAGATGCTTCCTTTCAGTGTCCAAGTGTCAAAAAGAATTTCTAGTCAACTAAAATTTAGATATTAGAAGTCTACTGAAAGAGATTACAGAATTTACAATTTTACTTAGTAATACCTCAGCAAGAGTGAGAAAGGTACAATAAACTTCAAGAGAGCAAAAAATGAGCATTTTATGGCACCAATCTTGTTATAAACTTCTTAATATTTTGTATATCTTGGGTAGTGAGACACATTATCTGGTATGTAAATATGCATACCAACTCATAATCTGATTCTCACACTTGAGTTATTCCTATGCATTGCTGTTGAGTCAGTCACTGTGTAAACCACTCTGGCTCAAAATATCAGTCATCACATTTATTTAGCAAAGTCTATAATACAAAGCAAATTAGGGCTGATTTACCAGATTTACCACTGGGTGGAATGAGGGAGAAGAGGGCACTGGCTGACTTAGCCTGGGCTCTGAAGAGTTCTATTTTTTTTTTTAATTATTTTTTTTATTGTGATATTGAGGGGTACATTTAAGGGTTAGGTACACAAATATGTCTCGTTCAGGCACCCTTGTTTGTAAGAAGTGTCCCCCCATCCCCAGACAGGTATTTACTGCCATTAATTG
>CAUYQG010059150.1:0-30925 GCA_963574415.1 Tarsius wallacei | reverse complement strand
TGATTTTTTTGATTTTTTTGATTTATTGTAGAGATGAGGTCTCGCCAAGTTGCCCAGGCGGGTCTCAAACCCACGGGCTCAGGCAATCTACTCACCTCAGCCTCCCAAGGCGCGGGATTACAGGCTCAGCCACCGAGCCTGGCTTGCCTGTGTATTTAAGAGATACATATTCTCCTAGGAGACTCATGATTTTTTTTTTTTTTGAGTTGGAGTCTTACTCCGTCGCCCAGGCTGGAGTGCAGTGGCACACCCTCAAGCCATCCCAGTGTCAATCTGCTGGGCTCCGGCAATCCTTCTGCCTCAGCCTTCCAAGTGTTTGAACTACAGGCATGTGCTACCACGCCCAGCTAATTTTTGATTTATTGGAGGCAGGTCTCTCCAAGCTGCCTGGGCTCGTCTCAAACCCATGGGCTCAGGCAATCTATCGGCCTCGGCCTCCCAAAGTGCTAGGATTACAGGCTGAGCCACTGAGCCTGGTTGAGACTCATGATTTTGATGTTTTGCTTTGCTGGTTTACAGTTTGTTAAGTGTCACTCAACAAATGTTTGATTTCATTCTAGGTGCAAGATATTATGTTAGATATTTCTGGGTTTAAGGTTTGCTTCAAAAAATGTTTACCTCAAAGAGAAAAGCAGTCTGTTTTTCATAGTATTTTTAAAAAGAAAAAAATTGCCACTTTTTTCTTTTTTCCCCCTTGTTTTAAATTTTATTTTTGATTAACATGTCATGACAACATTCATTACTTCTTTTATTGAGAGACTGAGACTAATTTCCAGTAGGATCACAGTCTTGCCTAGTGAGGTCACTGCTTGTGACGGGCAGGCTTTCCAGTGACTGTTCCCTTGCTCTGTGAACAAGGCAGGAATGACCCCTGTCCTGATGGCACATGGCAGTCTGAGGGGAGACACGGGAAGGAAAACAGGCCATTTCAATATGGTGAGAGAAGGGCTGTATGAAGGCAGGTACATGGTGCTTATGAGCACATGTACCCAGCCTGGACTCGGTTTATGTGTGGGTGGGAGAGGTAGGGAAAGTAGCCCAGGAAATGCTTCCCTGAAGAAGTGTCATCTAGGTCCAGGCCTAAGCAGGAATAAAGGGAATACAGGTAGAGGGAGGCAGGAAAAAACATTGGAAAGAGATAAGCATGGCCAGGTTAGCAGAGGGTCATGAAGGGTGTGATAAACTGGATAAGGATTTTTAACCTAAGGGCATTGTGAAGCCACCAAGTAGATGGAAGTATGGACAATGAGAGATTTGTGTTTTCCCGTTGTGGGGAGAATGGATTGGAGGGGGCAAGCGTGAAGGTAGGGAAGCCAGGAAGGAGGTCAAGGAACTTTGAGTTACCCAGGAGCTAGGAATGGAAACTTTGAGCCAGGTGCTGGAAGTCAGTGAGTTGTGCGAGTGGCTGGGAAATGAGTAGACCTTGAGGAGGAGGGGAAGAAGGTAGTAGGCCAAATGGCCCGAGTGTTGAAGGAATGCCACTTTCTATGCGTGGGTGAGTAAAAGACTAGAAGGATGCAAGCTCCACCCCTAGACCTGCCATACAAGGGTTGTGGCAAGAGGAGCCCAGAGGCCTGAAGGGAGGTGGTGTTTTCAGGGAGCCTGGCTTCAACCAAAGCCATGACTTCAAAGGCATCATGAAAATTTGCCAGTGTAAAGAGGGTTAGTTTAGAAGGGAGCAGAAGAGTGTATGAATGTGTCAGGGGAAAGCACAAAGGATAGTGGGAGCATGTCTTGTAATTTTTTTTTTTGAGTCTCATTCTGTCGCCCAGGTTGGAGTGCAGTGGCACTCTCACAGCCACCCCAGAGTCGACCTGCTGGGCTTCAGCAATCCTTCTGCCTCAGCGTTCCAAGTAACCAGAACTACAGGTGCATGCTACCATGCCCAGCTAATATTTTTTATTGTAGAGACCAGGTCTTGCCAAGTTGCCCGGGCTGGTCTCGAACCTGCGGGCTCAGGCAATCCACTCGCCTCGGCCTCCCAAAGTACTGGGATTACAGGCTGAGCCACTGAGCCAGGCTGTCTTTTACATTTTAATGACTAGATTTAATGACTATGGCTTTTGCATTTAGCTAATAAATGTGGACTTTTTTTTAAATGGCTACTTTTTGACTTATGATACTTCATGCTTTTATTTCTGTTTGTTTTTTTGAGTCAGTGTCTCACTTTGTCACCTGGGCTGGAGTGCAGTGGTACGCTTATGGCCACTACAGCCTCGACCTACTGGGCTCAGGTGATACTTCTACCTCAGCCTTCCAGGCAGCTGGAACTACAGTTGTGTGCCACCACACCCAGCTAATATTTTGAATGACTTGTAGTGATAAGTTCTCACCAAGTTGACCAGGCTGGTCTCAAACACGTGGGCTCAGGCAGTCCTCTCGCCTTGGTCTTCGAAAGTTCTGGGATTCCAGATGTAAGCCATTGTGCCCAGCCACTTCATGCTTTTAGATAGCTTTTAGATAGAACCTTTATAGTCAGCTGGTTCAGGTACATTTAAGTGAAATAAGCCATATGACAGTTTGAAAATGAAAAAATTATTTCAATAAGAGATTAGACCTTTTTTCAGAGAGAGTGTCATGGATTTATGTGTTTAAAAGCTTCAGCTTTCTCCAGACTTCTTTGGGGGGGCGAGAAAGATGGGAGTGGAAAGGAGCAGGACTACATGGTACAGCACTGATCAAAAGGAAGAAAGACCCCTCCCAACAACAGTCACTTTTTTTGTTTTATGAAGGAAGATTAATTTGCCGACTTTACTACTTTAGGTCATTTAATTTGGACTGTGTTTTTTTATATCTGACAAAAATTTTGAAACAATTTAAGTTTCTACCATTTTCCCAAAAAGCAAAAAAAGAAGTTGTAGGCTGGTTAGGTCAATAATGCTATAGTTGTTTAATGAGTTCAAGCCCTACTTGAGGTGTGCTTGGTGATTATTGGAAAATGCCAGAGTGTCACAGGGCTTTGTGCTTGTACCTTTCCTCTTGGTTCTGTTGATTAATGATTTGATGAAATAGAAATCATAACTCTTTACAGCTGGACTCATCACTGCCAGGATTGTGTGCACTCACATGTGAATACAGGAAGCTGTCTACAGTGGCTAATTCAAATAGTAGTGTTATTTTTCTCACATAGTAACAAACCCAGGGGTGGTCTGTCCTGGGAACTCCAGCTGCTTCATGAAGCCATCAAAGACCTGCTCTGTCATCTTGACCTTATGGGTTGAGTCCTTGCAAGTGTAAGCAATCAAGCCTTCAAGATAGAAGTTAGATGATCTCTCATGTAGAAGTGCAGAGGTAAGCAGGGGAAGCCTCGGATAGCAGTTCTCCTCCTTGAAGGCCTTTAGACTCTCTGCCCAGTAACTCCTAGATGAGGTCCTCACTCATCATTCAAGGTGGCTGCTGAGCATACCAGGCAGCAGAATGGGATAAAGAAGGGACAGAGTGTGTGCTCGTTGCCTTTTAAGGAAGATTCTCATAGCTGCCATGGAATACTTTTAAGATTTTGTTGTCCAGAGTTTAGTCACATGGTTACACTTAAGCTTCAAGGGAGTCTGAGAAATGGGAGTCTTTATTTCAGGACCAAGTGCCCGCCATAAAATAAGGGTTCACTTATTACGGGAAAAAGAGGAGAGTAGACTTTGGGGATGAACTAGCAGTCTTTGCCACAATCCTCATAATTAAGAGAAGGCTCTGCCTGCAAGCATTGTATCCTACTTTGGGCAGGACACGGTGGATAGGTTAAGGACACACTGTGAGTGCCACCCAAGCCCATCCCTTTTTGACAGGGAAGTGATGTCTTTCCTGGGAAGCATCACTTAGTAGACTGTTTACATTTAATTGGCTAAAACTGGTCACCTGGTAACTCCAAATGTAAGAATATCTGGGGATGTGAATTTTTTAACTTGGTACATTGCCACTGAACAAAATCAGGGTTTATTAAGAAGAGTTGGTGAGTATTTATTAAGTAGGCAACTAGTAGTATCTGTTATAAAGCGACAGTAATCGTAAACAGGGTACTTATGTGTCCTGTACTACCTAGAACCAGGTTGCAAAAGGGTCATGATGTAATTACTAGTACTAGTTGTAAATAACAGAAAGCCTAATCACAGTGTCTTAAATAAATTAGGAGTTCATTTTTCACACCGCAAGAAGGCTTGAAGGTAGATAACAACTGGCATTATTTCAGTGGATTAGTAATTTTAGTTCTCATGTCACTGTGAATCTCTTTTCCTTCATTGCTCTCAAGATAACTGCTTAGCTCATCATGCAAGACAATAAGAGAAAAGAAGGAACTACACCAGTCCACTTCTTTCATCTCACTGTGTCACGTGGCCATTTCTAGCAGCAAGGGAGGCTGCATAAGCAAGGATCTTAGCATATCCATCCTCCATATAAGACATTACAACAGGAAAGGAGGAGGCAGTGTTGGATGATCTGAAGTGTCTGCCATAGAATAGATTAATCTGAGTTTTAAAAAGTAACCCATTATAAAGTTAATAATGGGCTTTTCAGTAATTAATACAAAAATACTTAAAACTTTGTAAACTATTCAGTATGACTTAATAAGATACTGTTGCTTAAGAGCTAATGCAGTTAGCTTAGTGATTAAAAAAAATAGTGTTAAGGAAGTGGTGAATGACTCTGATTATTGGTGCCTGTCTTTTTCCATGTTAGAAGTGTGAATTACAGCATACCGTAATGGGAGAAATGGGAGTATTTAGTGCAGAGAAGAGGTGGACTAGAGATGACTTCTGGACTGCACTGTGGAAAGGGATTAGACTCACATGATATTACTCTCATATACAACTGGGCAACAGGAATAGAGATTTTTCTTTTTCCTTAGTATAAGGCGTCTTTAGGTTCCAAGGAATGACAATTTGGAAAAATGTCTAAAGCTTTTGTATTAGGGCATCTTAGCAAAAACAGCTGTGTCAGATGGCTGCACTTGTGAAGGTACTGTCAGTGTTAGTTGTTGAACAGAAGGCCACCTGTAGGACTTGGGGTCAACATGGTGGTATCTGAGGAAAGCCAGCAGGAAGCTCTCAAGAGCCATGTTCTAAGACTGCAAAACTATTTGTAGAGAATACATTTCTGTCATGTTTTCTTCTAACCTCTTGGAAGGCAAGTATTGAACTGTAGATTAAAGAACTTTGGTGTGCTTATTCAAAATATTTTACTTTCTGAATATATTAGTTATCACTATGTAACAAATTATCAAAAGCTTAGGGCTCAAAACAACAAAAACAGCAAGTATATATTCATCATATAGAGTCCCACAGTTTCTGAGTATCAGAATCTGGGAACAGTTTGGCTGGGTTTCAGCCAAACTGCTTTTGGTTCAGAGTTTTTGGTTCAGAGTTTCTCAGGAGGTTGTATTGTCATTGGGAGAACCCTTCCCCAGGTCACTCACAGGGTTGCTAGCAGGCCTTAGTGCCCTGCTGGCTGTGGGCTGGGGCCTCCATTCTTCATTATGTTGGATTCTCCATAGGCTGATTTCCTCATGCTATGGCAGTTCACTGCCCCCAGTGACACACAAGAGAGAGAAAGCCCAAGATGGAAACTGCGGTCTTATATAACCTCATCTCAGAAGTGACATGCCATTACTTTTGCTGTCTGCTGTTGATCACACAGACTAACCTTCCTGACATGGGAGGGACTGCACAAGGTGTGACTGCCAGGAGGCAAGTGCCATCTTGGAAGCTGGCTACCACCCGAAGGCAAAGATGCTTTCTAATTTCTGTGGTTCAGGAAGCACAACTAGGGAGAGAACTAGTTAGTATGTGTTTTTCAAACCTTATGAGAGTTCTCTTTAGAGAGAGAGATTTCTTTTCTTTCTTTTTTGTTTTTGAGACAGTTTCACTGTCACCCAGCCTGGAGTGCAATGCGTGATCACGGCTCACTGTAGCCTCGAACTCCTGGGCTCAAGTGATCCTCCTGCCTCAGCCTCCGAAGCAGCTGGATTATTGGCGTGCACCACCACACCCAGCTAATTTTTCTAATTTTTGTAGAGATGAGGTCTTGCTATGTTGTCTAGTCTGGTCTCCAATTGCTGACCTCAAGGGATCATCCTGCCTCAGCCTCCCAAAGTGCTGGGATTATAGGCATGAGCCTCCACACCTGGCAATTTTGATATATATAGATAAGGAAGAAAAAAATATAGACAATGTGAACACTATACATAATCTAGCATAAATAACAGTCTTTCTATAACTGACTTTATTTGGCTCCTTTCTAAAAATATATACTACTTGGGTTTTCCACTTGTGGATATCTAAACTGAATGTTCAATGATACACCAAGGCTTAGGGAAAAGCCTGAAATTTCTACTTAGGTAGATGCTATAACGATCCTGATTATCAGCTGTCATGCACAGTCTCTTTGCTTTTTGCTGGGTGTTTTTCTTTGTTTTTTCGTTTCTCACCTATATGTGACATTTGTGATGGAAGAGGTCTCATGTAGATTCGGTCCTCTACTTTTTTGATGACTAACCTTCTATTACTTTATTCTAACAGATAAAAATCTGGATAATGCCGCAGAAGCAGCTGAACAATTTAAATTAATCCAAGCAGCATATGATGTGTTGAGTGACCCTCAGGAAAGAGCATGGTGAGCATCACATTGTCCTTCCCATTCTGATTTATGTTGTTGGGAGGAATAGTCAATACAGAGTTGTTGTTTTTTAAATTTAATATGTTCAGTGGATTTTGATGTGCTTTGATGTATCTATCACCTGTTCACCATATAAAATGCAATGTGTGGCTCAGAAGGAACCTTAGAGATGATTACTCCAACTATCTGATTTTTTAGGCGATGAAACAAAGTTTGGTGGTATTATATAGTTTTAATTTTGATACTTCAAGTGAATTCTTATTAAATGACATCCCTTTGGTGTATGACAAATTTACTGAAATCAGACAGGGAGAATGCTGGCCTGTCCTTGAAAACAGGTACAGTGTTCCAATACAAGAATTGTAGCGTTCCCCATGGAACTACTTTAAATGAAGAAATTGAGTTAGGCTTCTACATCTATGACAAGTGCTTTTACTAATGATGATCTGACCATTTAATATAATTTCCAAACAGAAACTTCTATATTTAAAGTTCTGGGTTTTCACATTCTCAGTTACCTTTTTGCCACAAAAAACAGGAATAAGCTTTAAGCCTTTACATAACCATACAAGATTCTTGCTCTTGCTATGTAAGTTACTTGTGTTTTAGACAGTGTACAGTACACTGTTTGTCAAAAGAAACAAGCTGTGAAGAAATTTCTTATAAAGTTGTATTTTATAAGAAAGTCAGAGAGAAGATCTTGAACTTTTCTCTACCTGAGAGATTTGGAGATCTGGTTTTAGAATTGCTTTTGCTTTCCTCTCAGAACTTTGAAATTCTTTCCTGACTTCCTTTTATCTGGCCTCTTTTGTAGATCTTAGACTGTTTTCCTATCCCAAGGATTCTTTTGTCTTTTTATTTAAATCTCCTGCCTAATACCTTTTCTGTTACCTGGAGGCAGTACCGTGTGATGAACAGGAGCCCAGCCTTTCTAGTGCAGGAAACCTGCCTTTGAATTCTGACCTTGCTGCTTCCTGGCTTTATGATTATGGGCACCAAGTTATTTAATATTGCTGAGCCTTTAGTTTACTGCTATATCAAACAGGGATAATAACTACCTTTACAGAATTGTTATGAGGAGTAATTATGTGTGTGTGTGTGAGAAGCTTCTAGATTAAGTTTACATACACATAGGAAGAGTCTTATTCTGGTGCATGATGGTCAGTTCCCAGATCACAAATGTGTAATTATTCTGTAAACCAGATAATGTTCAGTACTGTCCTACCATGAAACAGAAAGTTTGGTGGTATTATATAGTTTTAATTTTGATATTTCAAGTGAATTCTTATTAAATATATAGTTTTAATTTTGATATTTCAAGTGAATTCTTATTAAATGACATCCCTTGGTGTATGACAAATTTACTGAAATCAGATAATTTCAATAAATGAAAAAATTTCAGATGACAAAAAGGTAATGTTTCTTTCCTTTGGAAAGGCAGCTACCTTTCTGGGAGAGTTATGAAAATTCCCTCCGTCCTGAGATGAAGTGAGATTCTCAGCCTCTCATTGGCTTTCTTCATAGCTCTTATCACAATTTGTAATTTCTTTATTAGAATCTTCTCTGCCTCCCCCAAAGAAATAAATCCCATCAAATGAAGGCATCAGAGGAATCACATCAATGTCTTCACCAATGACATCACCATCAGATTCCCTCAAAATGAGCATCCACTTGGCAGCACTAACAGTTGCATGTTTCTCAGCAAGCTGGCAATTGAGTAGCAGAGGGAGAGAAATGGTGGCAAATATTTCTCATGGATTTGGGTATAGTTTCACAGGACTGGGCAGGTAGGGAAGTCGGAAAGGAAGGAAACATGACAAAGGGGAAATAAATTTTGTTAGCATCCAAGAGGGCCCAGACCTCTGGCACACCACACTTCTTTGAATAATACAGTGGTCTGAAAGACAAGCATCATTACCTCCAATTCAAAGAGGGGAGATCTCATGCTCAAAGGTATTCAGCAGTTCCAAGAAGTCAAGTTGGAGCTGGGCTCGGTGGCTCAGCCTGTAATCCCGCGCCTTGGGAGTCTGAGGTGAGTGGATTGCCTGAGCTCGTGGGTTCAAGACCCGCCTGGGCAACTTGGCGAGACCTCATCTCTACAATAAATCAAAAAATTAGCCGGGTGTGGTAGCGCTCACCTGTAGTTCCAGCTACATGGAAGGCTGAGGCAGAAGGATCGCCGGAGCCCAGCAGGTCGAGGCTGTGGTGGCCGGGAGTGGCCACTGCACTCCAGTCTGGGCGACAGAGTGAGACTCCAACTCAAAAAAAAAAAAAAAGACGTCAAGTTGGGATTCAAGCACTGTGCATTGTACAAGCTGACCACTAGGATGGGCCTTGTGCCCTGAAGGATGGGCCTTGCGCCCTGAAGGAGGAGGAGGTCCAGGGGTGTAACCTGGCACAAGCTCTTGAGCTCCCTCTCAGGAAACCTCTGGTTTCACCTTCCTCCTCATCTCCCTAATGCTAGGAATATCACATTCTAGTGTTAGGAATGCATTTTAAATTCCCTTGTTTATATAGGCTAGTTTAGTATAATGTATTAAAAGTTGCAAGCATAATATTATTTTTTTTCTTTTTAGAGACAAGTTCTTACTCTGTACTCTGTCTAGACTGGAGTGTTTGTGGCATGATTATGGCTCACTGCAACCTGGAAATACTGGTCTCAAGCAATCCTGCTTTAGCCTCTTGAGTAACTAGGACTGCAGTCATGCACCACCATGCCCAGCTAATGTTTTTATTTTTGTAGAAACAAGGTCTTCTTATGTTGCCCAGGCTGGTCTCAAACTTCTAGCCTAAAGTGGTCCTCCTGCCTCAAACTTCCAAGGTGCTGGGATTACAAACTTGAGCCACAGCACCAGGCCAGCAGTTTTAATCAGCAGCTCTGTGAAAGATTATGAAGTCTTTTTATGTTGATATTTTCTGAAAACTTTTTTGTTTGTAGATTGGACACATTGCATTGTACAGTAATATTTTGGCTGTTTCAGAGTTAAGGTCTTTTTTTTTCTAGGTATGATAATCATAGAGAGGCCCTTCTTAAAGGTGGGCTTGATGGAGAATATCAAGATGACAGCTTAGATTTGCTTCGCTATTTCACTGTTACCTGTTATTCTGGTTATGGAGATGATGAAAAGGTAAGATAAATGAATTCACTTGTAATTTCTTAACAGGCACTTAAGTAAGACCCAAATACAAAAAAAAATTTTTAATTATTCTATAACGTTCATTTTGAAAACTGAAAATACATTGTCTTTATATTTAAACTGTCAACATAGCAAAACCTCCAGTTGAAACCTAAGTGTATTTGTAATGACAGAACTTGATCCTAATTCTTCAACATCAGAGTTTTTCATTTTACGTTTTTAAATCTTATCCTGTGATTAAGCTATAAAAGTGTTAAGAATCTGTGTTTTTGTAACTATTTTTAGGGCTTTTATACAGTGTATCGGAATGTTTTTGAAATGATTGCAAAGGAAGAACTAGAATCGGTGTTAGAGGAGGATGTGGAGGATTTCCCAACTTTTGGAGACGCCCAGAGTGACTATGATACGGTAAAAGAAAAATGTGTTCTATTTTATAACTAGCATTTATCACTGTGCCTTTTCCCCATTTTTTTATTTTTAAAAATTTCAATTCTCGATTCTGTCCTGTGACCTCTTTCTCTCTTCCTTCCTGAAGGAGCATTCAGCCCTCTTGCATCCTCCCCTTTTTGTTTTTCCCTGCTTATTGCTCATGGTCTCATTCGGTGTTCATTAAAATTGGTTTTTCTTTTTTCTTCAGTCCATTTTGAAGAGTGATTTATTCTGGAAAGCCTTTAAAGTGCTGTCTTCTCCTCTGATTAATATAAATGTTATATATGAAAAAGAGCTAGGCATTGTTTTTATCACTAATGTTTGTTGCCTTTCTGAAAAAAATTTTTTTGTAAGAAAAGCCCAGAAGTTTACTTATTTTCTTTGTCACTAGGTAGTTCATCCTTTCTACGCTTATTGGCAGAGTTTCTGCACTCAGAAGAATTTTGCTTGGAAGGAAGAATATGATACACGACAAGCTTCAAACCGCTGGGAAAAACGAGCCATGGAAAAAGAAAACAAAAAGATTCGGGACAAAGCAAGGAAAGAGAAGAATGAGCTTGTCCGTCAGCTGGTAGCTTTCATACGTAAAAGAGATAAAAGAGTGCAGGCTCATCGGAAACTTGTGGAAGAGCAGAACGCAGAGAAGGCAAGAAAAGCTGAAGAGATGAGGCGGCAGCAGAAGCTAAAACAGGCTAAGTGTGTGACACATGCTGGGCCCTTCCTCAGTAGGGGTGGGGGTCAAGGGAAGTGGCAGGAGGTGCCTGATGGAGCGTTTTCATGTTGGGTTTGGTCATTATCTGCGCTTCATCCTCTTTTTTTTAGTTTTGATATTGGATAGCATTTTTTCATCTGCTATGTAAAAATTTTTATTTTGTGTTGGATGTTTTCCTTCACAGGCCCTTTATACTTGAGAGCTATTAGACTCTTGTAAAATTTAGTAAGTTTAATTAATAATCAATGTTAATTGAATTCTTACTCTTAGAAAGTACTTAGAAAAGGGCCTTTTCTAAGCACTTTTCTCATGACAATTTTGTGAAGAAACTTCTGTTTTTAGCCTCCTCGTTCTTTTGAGGATAACAGGAGAGATGGGCTTAAGATCACATAGCTAGGGAACAACAGCCGAGAATTGACCCAAGAGGTCGACTCCAGAGTCCCTGCTTTAACTGCCATGCAGTACTGCCTTTTTGTCAGTATCCTCTGAGATATTCAGTTCATTTTAGTTCCTTTAAAGTTTTATTGTTAACAGTTACTGAAAAGCATTGTGTCCAGAGCATTAAATTATCCTTTTAAACATTATTCACTTAAAAACTCTACCCATCCTGCCTCTCATCTTTTGAAAATTAACACTTTACCTGACACAACTTAAAATCACCTGAAGACTTTTTATAAAGTTGCTAAGTGTTACGTGTTTCAAAACCCATTATCTACTAGAGCAGTGAAAATCAACCATATCACAGGTAGCAGGTTTAAGTGATTTTGGCCAGTTTTTTTTTTTTTTAGTTAGAGTCTCACTCTGTCACCCAGGCTGGATAGCATTGGTATGCTGACAGTCACCACAGCCTCGACCTGCTGGGCTCAGGTGATCCTTCCACCTCAGCCTTTCAAGTAGCTGGAACTATAGTTGTGGGCTATCAAACCTGGCTAATTTTTTGATTTATTGTAGAGACGAGTTCTTGCCACGTTGCTCAGGCTGGTGTCCAACCCTGACTCAGGCAGTCCTCTCGCCTGGCCTCCCAAAGTGCTGGGATTACAGGCTTGAACCACTGTCCCCAGCCAATTTTGTCCAGTTTTAACTAAGAACAGGTTTATAATTTGTAAACACTGACAGCTTGGGAGGAGGAAGCTCTCTGGGGGAGGGATGAAGTTTAAGCCTAAGTAGTAAGTGAAAACCATGCAGAGACATATTTGTCAGTGTAAGTGAGACTGTGCTGTGTGTCTCTAGACTGGCAGAGCAGTACAGAGAACAGAGCTGGATGACTGTGGCCGATTTGGAGAAGGAGCTCCAGGAGATGGAAGCACGCTACGAAAAGGAGTTTGGAGATGGTTCGGATGAAAATGAACCGGAGGAACACGAATTCAAAGATGGACAGAATGGTAACTTTCTCCCATTCATTAAGAAATTTTAGGAGATAAATGTTATTGTACATAAGGGTTTACACTCTGACACCTGCTGGTGCCAGTCAGGGGTCCCAGGTATAAGACAACAGGGAATCAGGGCATGAATGAACACCTGGAGAACACTGGAGGTCCAGTTAGTTGTTGCCAGGATCATGCCAGAGTTTTTATTTTCATTTGCTTGTTTGTTTTTTAAGTGAAGTTGGAAATCTAGATTTTATGTGACATCTCCCAATTTTTAAATGCGGCAAATAATTAAAATGAAAAGCAATGTCATGTGGGCCATACAGAGGTAGTCTGTTGAAACTAGTCTAATTCAGGTAATTTGAATAACAAACTCTTTTGTGATCGTGTCCTAAATGATTTGTACTTCTTGCTGTGTAATATGACAAGTGGGCATATTCACAAGTGTGACTGACTATTAAAGAAATTCAATTAGGCTGTCGGTCAAATTTGAATAGTAACTACTTCTGGAAAAGCTGATATCATGGGGAATCTGTATTGTATATAAATTCTTCTTTGTCTCACTTCTGACTTTATAGAGGAGCTCTTCTTGGTGTACTGAAATGTTTCTTTTCTCTGTCTCTATCATTAGAGCATAAGCATGTGACTACCTTAAAAGGTGAGGTTTAGGCATTTTTGAGAATAGCTTTATACCTGATTATCCCCACTGTTTCTAGTCTTTCCGTGAGGAATAAAATGGAATGATCTAAACATAGTTTACCGGTTTTACCTTATCTACAAATGTAGTTTTTCAGACTAGTAATCCAAGTGATAAAATAACTAACTTTCATTTATGCAAAATGATTTGGAAGTGAAGTGTTTTATTAATGAATCAGAGTAGTATTTGTACTGTGAAATTACAAAGCACTCTGAAAATGTGAGGTGGCCTAATTACATAAGAGTTTTTTACAGTTTGTAAAGTCCTTTCACAAACAAAATCTCTCTTCTTATTTAATACCCCTGCATGTAGGTTTTGCTCATGAAATTATCTCCATTTTACCGTTGAGGAAACTAGGACTCTGAGAGGCAATGAGATGTGCCTGAGGACATATGACTTTTTTTTTCTTTTTTCTTTTTTTTTTTGAGTTGGAGTCTCACTCTGTCACCCAGGCTGGAGGGCTGGAGGGCAGTGGTATGCTCCTGGCCACTGCCACCTCAGCCTGCTAGACTCAGGCAATCTTTCTGCCTCAGCCTTCCAAGTAGCTGGAACTACAGGCTTGCGCCATCATGCCTGGTTAATTTTTTTGATTTATTGTAGAGATGAGGTCTCACCAAGTTGCCCAGGCTGGTCTCGAACCCCAGGGGCTCAGGCCTCCCAAAGTGCTGGAATTATAGGTGTGAGCCACTGCGCTGCCCAGCCATGACCATTTTTATATCCAAAATTTGTACTTCAAATCCAGTGTTATTAACTTTTTGTTTAATTAAAGTTTATTTTGGCTGAGTGTGGTAGCTCACGCCTGTAATCCCAGCACTTTGGGACTCAGGTGAGAGGATTGCTTGAGACCAGCCTAGACAACATAACGAGATCTCATCTCTACAAAAATAAAAAAAATAACCTGGGCATGGTGGAATACACCAGTAGTCCCAGCTACTTGAGAGGCAGAGGTAGAAGGATCACCTGAGCTTAGGAGGTTGAAGCTGCAGTGAGCTGTGATTGTGCCACTGCACTCTAGCCTGGGTGACAAAGTGAGACCCTGACTCATAAAAAATAAAATTAATTTCATATATTTGATATATTGAAAGCAGGCACATACTGTAATTGGAAAATGACACCATATCCTAGGTATTAACACTAGATAGGAAATGTTTATGATTTCAGTGAGACTGTCCTTCAGAATCATATTAACATCATTTATTATAAAATAAAATGTAGAATATGGAAGAGATATCTTGAGGTCTTTATTTATTCTATACATAAAGACAGTCAATTTACTTGTTTCTTTCTTTTTTTTTCTTTTGCGTTGGAATCTCACTCTGTCCCCCATGCTGGAGTGCAGTGGTATACTCGTAGCCAACGCATCCTCCACCTGCTGGGCTCAGGCGATTCTTCCGCCTCAGCCTACCAAGTAGCTGGAACTACAGGCATGCACCACCATACCCAGCTAAGTTTTTGATTTATTTAGAGATGAGGTCTTGCCAAGTTGCCCAGGCTGGTCTTCAACCCGAGGGCTCAGGAAATCCTCTCACCTCGGCCTCCCAAAGTGCTGGAATTATAGGCACGAGGCACCGTGCATGACCTTACTTGTTTATTTCTTTAAAAATAGAATACAAGATAGTGCAGAGAATCTCATTTGAGCTCGTTGGTCACTTGGATTTTGTGGCCACTACTGATAGTAATTATTCTATTGTAATAAAGCCTAAATAAAGCTCATTTTTTAAAGTTTGTAAAGACAATGTTGACTGGGTACACGCCTGTAATCTCAGCACTTTGGGAGGCCAAGGCAAGGGGATGACCTAGTGACACCCCATCTCTACAAAAGGCAAAAAATTAGCCAGGCATGTGCCTGTAGTCCCAGCTACTTGTTAGTCTGAGACAGACAGATGACTTGAGCCCAGGAGATCGAGGCTGCAGTGTGCCATGATCATGCCACTGCACTCCAACCTGGGTAACAGACTGAGATTTCAACTAAAAATAAAAAGACAGTGTTACAATTTGCATGTAGTAATGCTGATTCATGACCTACCTGTCTTATAGTGATGGAATGTTATAAACTAAGTTTATTTAAGCATTTAAAAGTAGATCATAATTATAAATGTCTTTGTACTAAATCTTGCTCAAGAGGTAAACTAAAAAAAAAACTTTGCTGAAAGAACTGCTTCATGTTAGAACATGCTAGAACTGCTTCATGTTAAAGTGGCATTTGATTATTTTAAGCTTAGTTCACACCCAAGACTTTAAGAATTTTTTGAATCTTTTTCTAAGTAGACTTATTTTATTTTATTTTATTTTATTTTATTTTGAGTTGGAGTCCCCCTCGATCGCCCAGACTGGAGTGCAGTGGCCGTTCCCGGCCACCGCAGCCTTTACCTGCTGGGCTCCGGCGATCCTTCCGCCTCAGCCTTCCGAGTAGCCAGAATTACAGGTGCGCGCTACCACGCCTGGCTAATTTTTTTGATTTATTGTAGAGATGAGGTCTCGCCAAGTTGCCCAGGCGGGTCTTGAACACACGGGCTCAGGCAATCCACTCACCTCAGCCTCCCAAAGCGCTGGGATTACAGGCTGAGCCACCGAGCCCGGCTTACTTTTTATTTTGAAATAATTTTGAACTTACTGAAATACAAAAAAAGTTTCGCATACCCTTCCCCAGGTTCCCCAAATGTTAACATCTTGTCATAGTTGCTTTATCATTCTCTCACCCTCACCGTCAAACATCTCTGAGTGAGGCCAGGTGTAGTGGCTCACACCTATAATCCCAGCACTTTGGAAAGCTGAGGTTGGATGATCGCTTGAGGCCCGGAGTGGGAGACCAGCCTGAGCAACATAGTGACACCCTTTCTCTACATAAACAAACAAAGAAACAAACAAACATGATAGCATGTGCCTGTAGTCCCAGCTACTCAGGAGGCTGAGGCAGGAAGATCAATTCAGCCCAGAAGAGACTGAGTCTGCAGTGAAAAATGATTACACCACTGCACTCTAGCCTGGGTGACACAGAGTTAGAGAGAAAGATCCTGTCTTACACACACACACACACACACACACACACACACACACTTTGAGCAAGTTGCCATCAAGGTGCCTTTTGAATTCTGTTTTGCCTAGATGGACATTGTTCTTCTGGATTTGTGTCATCTATTCTCATGAATGCTACTATATCATCTTTCACTGCCAACAAGGCTGTCCCAGGTCCTGCCCTCTCTGAGCTACTCCCACATCCTCCTGGGCACTTGGAAAACATTTAACTGCCCCCATCCACTAAAGGTTGTGGACAGTTTAGTGGGGATGTGTTCGAGCACATAGTTCCACACTATGCTTGAGCACATGGATGCCAGTGTGTTGTAGTCACCCTTATGGAAGTAGAGAGAATGATGAAATTGCCTCAGCCGTGTCTGCACAAACACCACATAGCCATTTCTATTCTATTGCTTTTAAGACACGATTAAAAACACATAAAATTAGTCTTACTGCCTGCATTTTGTCCCATCTATTCCTCTGAGTGCCTCCGTCCTTCCACTTCCCTCATCAAGGCTGGGATCCTTTCTGCTCTCAGATGCCCTAACTAACTGAGGCCCACAGATTCCACTCAGGTGAGTGCGGTCGGTCTCCTTCCTTGAAACCCCTCAACATCTAACCCTTCTGCTTATTTCACAACTTTTCCCACTCTCTCATCACACAAGGACCCTTTTTAGTCTCAGATGTAAAGAACTGACTCTCCCTGGATCATGTGTAATTCTGTATCCTGTCTCCTCCTCCCCAACCCCCAAGACACAGAATTTGGAAACACAAAGGTAAGATTTGATTTCTTTGTTTGGTTTTATCATCTCTTCCTTCAGGAGGTGAAGGAAGAAACTGGATACTCAGAAGAAGAAAAAAAAAGGAGAGTAATTGGTTAATATTTCAAGGTATTTATCATGCCACCCATATGATTGTATATACAAAACTCTTATATTAACAACGACAGAAATGGTGAGTGAACTTAACCTCTAAATCGACCTCAACATCAGTCTCCTCTAAACAGTAACAAAGTAAATTCTTCATCCCTAATTAAAATTATAAAGCTGCCTCTTGACTAATAATTTATTGAAGATGCTGATTCTTTGGGCCATGAAAATCACGTTTGCCTACTTTACTGGTGACGTTCTGCCAGTGCCACACTCTCTTTAAAATTTTGTGCTGTCCCTGTAACAAATCTCTAGTAAAGAATTCTGAAAGTCACACAAGACCCATTTTCACTGAAGAGCTTGAGAACAAAGTACAAAGTGAAATCCAGGCATCTGTTTAAACCTTGAATGACCTCTTAACCTATCATAGCTTTAAAGACATGTGATGAATATGTTCCCACAGGCAATGAAAATGAAAATTACAGCTCCTAGGTCCTCTACAACTCTTGGCTTTGAAGGATGACATCAGTCTGGTTTACACTTTTGATGATCCATGAGTTATCAATATCTTGTATCCTCATGATTGAGAAGGCAAAGCATTGATTATTATTGATTGCTTAGGAAGACACAGACATTGATGCTTTAGGAAGACACAGACATTCCAATGCCTTGGATTCTTGCTCTGTATACTCAGGTACCATACAAAACATGAGGAACGGAGCTGGACAAACTTTCTATTTGTACCTTAGTTTTCTCTCACAGTTAAAAAAAATAGTAACCTCTTTTTGACAATTGAGACAAGACAGTAAGTTTTTACTAATTAGTATTTTTCTCATAAAGCTTAAATAATTTGCAAACAAATAAACACAAAAGCTGTTCTCTACCAATCTGCTCCCGTTAGGAAGATAATAAATTCAGGGTCTTTTCTTCAGGTGATATCCCCCCATTTTATTTTGCCCCATTCTTCTCTCCCACTTAACTAGATGCCGTTCCCATCCCACCTATCACCTCAAAGTTGGATCTCCCAATCTCACACCCAAGGCAACGAATGAGGTGTTGCTTTTAAACCAAAAGTCACCTCTGAAACTGCACACTGCTCAACCTAATTTCCAGTCAATAGGCTTTGCAACAAGTGCTTCCGGGCAAACAGCAATGACAATGGTTATGGTACCATTTTCTTAAAATTACAAGTTCAAAGTATATGATTGGAATGATTAAAGTGCTCCAGTCATAATGTTTTTCTAAGTTCTTGCTGAAATGTTTGGTCGTAAATATTGAACAACAATCAACAAATAATAATAAGATAATTTTGCCTAGTAGCTCATCCAAGTACATTAAATCTAGTGATAACAAAAATCTTTCTTTACCTCGATATCCGTATTTTATGCCAGTGGAATGGCGATACATACATTTCCTTCATTTTCCTTAATATTTTGATGAGAGCATTTTGGGACTATCAATCATTCCCAGTAGACCCTGGTTGAACCCATACATATCCAAATGCCAGTTCTAGCTAGCACTTGTGCTGAATATCCAGAATCTTTTTCCTTTCTTTATTTTTTTAAACAGTATATTTCCACAGCTGCTGTCTCAAGTGAGTTATTCATCTTGAGGTCTTTCAGATTGCCATTAAAAACAACACTTAGGGAAAGCAGTTCAGACACGGCACAGGAAAAGAATTTAGCAACAAAAATCCTGTCTTTCATCTTCCATCACACCAGCAGATCTCAACCTGAATAATAATGAAGATGCTTTAGACTTGATGTTACACTGAACACTAGGAAGCATTCCCAGACTGTGTAAAATTTCTGCTGACAATGCTTACTTCTCTCATAACACAGAACAACAACAAAGAAAAATCTTTTTCCTAATAATGTTCATTTGCGTATATTTTGTTGAATGTGTCATCTAAACTAGCACCTGCTTTGTCAAAGGAATAGAAACAAAACTCAACGCTTCATTTTAATATGAAACACCTTTGTCAGGCTACCTACATCTGATCTTCCCCTTGGCTTAATGTCAACTCTTGCCTTGCCATCTTCATTAGCTACCCTCCTGGCTCATCGGAGGCCAGCACTGAGTTGGCCTTGCCTTGCTTTGACCTCTTGCATTAAATCCTTCTGCCAAAGTACAGTAGAAAATCAGCGCTGTGCCCAGACCAGGGTCTGGTATACGAGGGCATTTAGTAAATACTTGTGAAAATAAATAAGTTAAATAATTTTAAAAGAAATTTTAAAAGTAAGGAAAAGTCTTCTAAATTGCCCGATAATTTAGGCTAAGTAAGATTTTTTTTTCCACCTTCACTATACAGATAGGAAATTAATTTTACAATTTTTGTAAGCAGTGGATTATTGGCTAATGTTTTTATCTCATATGATGTATTGCTATCTCTGGCACTCTATCCAGATAGAGCTTGTTCTACTGCACCACTCTGCTCCTTAAGTTGTCTTTGTGTTGAGGAAGAGGTTCTGTCTCCTCAGTGCTGAATTAGAGACTGGAAACGGAAGGCCAGAAGGAGCAATGTAGGAAGAGGAGTGGACAAGGACAGCCTCTGGAACAAAGCAGCCACCCACTAAAACTCACCAGAGGTGGAGGAGGTAAACATCCGCCTGTAACCCCTGAAAATGCCCCTGTCCAAATAAAATTTGGAAGGAATGAATGTATTGGGTGTATCTATCTGCGTATACCTTAGCAGTGGTGGCATGGATAGTTCATATTTGTATTGAACCACAATGCTCAGCGGTCTTCAAGCCTAGTCAATGGAAAATTGGACCCCAAATATTTTGTTTTAAATATGAATCACTTGCTTCATACTGTAGCTTCAATCACAAAGCCCATGGCAAATCTAATGGAAAATGAGAAAGGTAAATTAATGGTTATTCTCCATTCAAATGCCAAAAGAACAGCAATTGACAAGCTTGCCAAACTCTGAGCAACACCAGTAATGCAGTTATAACAAAGGTTCTCTTTCAAAATGTGCAGTAAATCTGATGATCCAGGTGAGGACTTGTGCAGGAAAGTCTTTGCAAGCATGTCATGTGTTGAGTGGCCACCACATTTAGAATCCTGAGTTAAAGCTCTCAGTAAGTTTTAAAATGTACTTGTTCCAACTTTATCACCAAAATTTGGTAATCTGAACAGTTAGTAAATAGCCAGTCATCATCTTTCAGTTATACATTTTAAGATGAGAGTATAATGGACAGTGTGTGTCATGGGCAGGTACAAAGAAAAGGCCTGCCTGTTTGGCTTCGTTCCTGAGGCACAGGGAGGCCGCAGGCTTCCCACCGGGAACCTTTCCTAACCTGCCGTGGCCAAAGCAGAATAGAACCTCTGTATCCCTATGAAGACTATCCTAGTATCAGTCCCTTTCTTCCCCTGCTTTCACACTCCTACCCTCCCCAGACCTGTCCAAGGTCGTTATGACAGAAAGGGATGAAAAACCAGAACCTGGCTTCCTGTGGAGAAGGAAAAAAGAAATGCCTGTTGGACATAGTTCTCAGAGGGAGTACAAGCAGAGCCAACACTGCATGAAGCCTTCCAAGCAGAGGAGAAGAGAGGCTGAAGTGCCTGGCCCAGAGAGCCGCTGATCCAGGAGGGCTTCCTGGTCTTAATTTACACAGACACTATCTGGAAAGAGGCAGCTCTTCTGTCAGATCTCTCCTCTCACCTCCAGTCTTTTATATACAGCTGACCATTCAACCTTTCCACTTCAATGTTACAAAGGCATCTCTGACATTATATGACCTACACTGAGTTCCTAATTCTGTCTCCAGGCGTGCTCCATCAGAAGCTTCCCCATCATACTTAGTGCAGCTCCCTCTTTCCAGTCTCTCATGCCAAAATCCTTGGAATCACCCCTGAGTCTTCTTTCTCACACCTACATCCAAATTATCAGAAAATCCTTAGGCTATATCCTTAAAATATATCCAGAATCCACCCAACAATTTTTCACTACTTCCATTGCCAGCACCCTGCTCTGAGCCTCCACCCTCCCACCCTCCTTCACTGGACTATTGCCATCAGATTGCTTCTCATCAGATCCCCTGCATCCTCCCTTGCCTCTGTAATTTATTCCCAACACCAGCTGTAAGAGTGAAGCTTTTAAGAAGTAAATCATATCCCAAAAGCCCCCCAATTCACTGCATGTTAAAAGTCATGTCCTACGAGGTCTTGGCTGGGCTGTCCCCTGGTTCTTCTCTGACCTCATGTCCTCTACGTGCCCCCTCTCTCACTCAGCACGAGAAAGATGGCCTTCTTGAGGTTCCTCAAACACACCAGCTATGCTCCCTCCTTAGGATCTTTGTAATGGCTTCAGGGATGTAAACACAAATATTTGCATAGCTGATTTTCTCATTATTATGGGTTCAATTGTGTCTTCCATGAAGATATATTGAAGTGCTGATTCCTGGTGCCTGAAAATTGTACATGTGACTTTATTTGGAAATAAGGTATTTATAGATGTAATCAAGTTGAGATGAGGTTATTAGAGTAGAGCATAAACCAATATGATGGGTATCCTTATAAAAAGAAGAGTGGACACTCAGAGACACACACAAAAGGCCATATGAAGAGATGGAGCAGAGTTTGGACTCTGCACTGCAAGGCAAGGAATGCCAACTATTGCTAGGAGCCACTAGAAGCTAGGAAGAGAAAAGGAAGGATCCTTCCCTATAGGTTTCAGAAGGAAGATGGCCCTGCTAACACTTGGATTTAAGTGTTTAGCCTCCAGAACTTAGAGACAGCACATTTCTATTGGTTTAAACTACTCAATTTCTGGTACTTTGTTATGGCAGTCCTAGGAAACTAATACACTCATCTTCAATTAACACATTTCAACTAATACACTTATCTTCAATTCTTCATCTAAATTCCACCTCCTCAATGTAGGTATCTTCACTACTTTCTTTAAAAGGTGGTTCTCCCAATCACCCCATCCTCTGCTCTGTATCTCATGGCATTTAGCTTCTGAAATATTATACAGTTAATTACCTATCATTTGTATTGTCTTTTTCCAGTGGGATGCCAGCTTTCTGAGGACAAAGAATTTTGTTCATTGAGAAATGTCCAGAGCTAGCACTATGCCTGGCACATAGTAGGTGATCAATCAATATTAGTTAAATAAATGGGAACAAATTATTGTGCATCTTATTTTAGAATCTGTCACTGGGCTTCCTAACAATGAAATACACTATGAGGTTGCTTTAATAATCAAGGAAATAATATATCTTTTTTTTCTGGAGTGTATCAAGTGTCTCCTTGTTGTTCTTCCATCCAGAACACTATCAGGAAGCCATCAGAGCACTGAGATGGAATCCAATTTAGGATTACATTGTTTCGTAGTATATGAACTCTGGAAATTGCTTAAATGAAAAAGGCAAAATAGTGTAGAGTAGACATAGGAAGAAAAGGAAATTATAGTTTCTATGAATTAAAATGCTCTTATTTGGCAGCATAACTCTATTTCCATAAGCTGTCACAGCCCTTGATTATATGCAATTTGCACAGGTATTTTGGACCTCTCTACTTGTCACAGAACCATGGTTTAAAGTCATTAAACTGTTATGTGAAAGTAAATAGGCATTGCCTGTGGGATATTTGTGTCAGATTTATTATTCTCAACTATTCAACAAAAATTGTTTTTACTTATAAAAGAGAGAAGTCTAAGTAATTCCAGCCAAAAGCAAAAGTGGCCAAAGCAATTTAAAAATAAGGCTTGTTAGGCAATATTACTTTGATACCAACATCTGAAAGCAAACAACAATTTGCTAATAAAGAAACTTTCCAAGAAGTGGCTACTCAAGCCAAAGGTAAGAACAATCCTGGACACAGGAGAAATGTTCACAGAATGTCCCATGGTTGACAGATTCCTTCTGAGGCTAAAAGACTTCCAGTTCTCTGAGTGGAGTTTAATCTAGGCATCGACTAGTGGCACTGAAGTCAAGGGAATACCAATCACCCTGTGAGTTCCCAGGCACAGGGGAAGCCCGAGGATGGAGAGGCCAGTGAACCCAGTAGCCGCACATTGTCAGCCTTATTACTTTCCTAAACTCCCATGAGGAAAAAGCAGGCAACTGGAAAACAACCAGGCAAAACACAGAAATGGTACAGCCCTAGACTCTACAAGATAGATAAAGGCTGCAACTTTATCTATCTTGCCCCTGCCGCTCCAACCCCAGGGAAGAGAAGAGATGTGAGGTGATCTGGCCAGAACATCTCTCACCCATCAATATTCGGTACATGGATTCTCACAGCATAATGCCCTCCTGGGTGAAGCAGAATTTTCGTCTTTTTATCTCAGCACCTCTATTCGCATTGTTGATGTAGTGGAGTCTTTTGATCCTTACCTCGGTTCTACATATTGCTATACCACATCTTACTCAAAAGTCCAAGCCTTTCCTTTTATAAGAAAGGAGACTAAAATGTTCTAACTTATATCAAATATGTTTTGATTTCTTAAGCCTCACCATCAGATACTGCTTTCTAGCCAGCGAGGTCAACAGACTAACCCAGATTTTGGCCTGCTGATAAGTTTATCTTCTTCCCTTACAGATCAAGGGTTTCTTCCAATCAAAGTACTCAGTCCCAGTAAGCACACCCTGAGATATGTTATTATACTTATTTCACAGATAATTATACTTATAAATAGTAATTATATGAGTGTACTTAAGTATTATATAAGTATAATATATAAGAACAATTATTATTTAAGTATGTAAGTATAATTATAGTATAATAATTATACTATAAATGATACTTGCTTTACACATAATTAATTAACCTATGATAATAATTTTCCTAAGGAAGGACAGAGAACTTAGGAGAGTTGGAAGAGTGTTGCCTAAGACAGCAATATATCTAGACCTACATATGCAGATGGCCACTGAGATCATTGTGCACCTCTTTCCTGTACATTACCACCAAACAGCAATTTGATTAACAGTAGGCACCATTCCTTATTCATCTTTGTATTCCAGACATCTGTCATACAACAAAGCACATCGTAAACATTTAACAAATGCTTGCCAGTGAATATATCAAGTGCCCTCAGAAATTTACAGAATTTTTCTATAAAAGTCTGCCTTTGTCATCTACTTCTCCTTTGGTCCCCTAACAGTTAATTGTCTTTTGCTTTAGAATTAATGTTTTTTTGTCCACACAATCTCTTCTTTCCTCTATCTGGTATATATTAATAATTCCCATATTTCAACATAAATTCCTATACAATATATATCTGATAATTATATTTGTCATTTACTCTCAAAATAAGCACTCTAATTATGTTGAACATCTTAAATACACACAATTTTTTTTTCATACTGATCAAGTTTATTGTTGTATATGATATTTCTTTCCTGATTATAAAAGCACACAGGAATTTTGGGAAATACAGCAAATTACAATAAAGAAAACAAAAACTTCTCACTGCACCTACACCCCAAAACGACTACACTATTTTTGTGTGTCCCCAGTCTGTCTGCCTCTCCCCTTGCATACACAGATATATGCCTGCATATAAATACATTCACACAGGAGCACAACCTGTGAAACTATATGCATGTGTACACAAACACACAGAAGTTTTAAATAGTTTCAATTAATGACATACAGATTGTTAGATGTTTCACTGTGTGGTCATCGGCTTCTTCGCTACAATGGCAAAGAAAGTCACAGAAACTGAAAACCATCTGTCTATTTGGTAACAAGAAAAAGGACTTTTTGTGGGGGAGGAGACTGAAATAAATGGCTGACATATAAATTTACATGATTCATAGATTTCATTTATCCAATATGTTTCCATCTCTCAGAAAACTAAGCATTAATGTTAGTAAGTTCTAAGATTTCTAGGTAGAGAAGCTCTTCATGCCGACCAGTGGTGAGATCACAACTTAGACTTTTCTGGCTACTCTGGAACTAAACCTCTTGTGGGCTCCAGTTTCACTTTGCCAGAAGACCATCTTTCCTTATTTTATTTTAATTAGCTCTCTTGCAGATATCAAAACAGACTTTAACTGTAGCAGCTCTTGTTTTAACAAAAGGAAGGTGAGTCAAAATGTTGGAAATTAGCCCAGTGGTTTTGTGAGTGGCAGCAAAATGATCTTCCCCATCACTGCTAAAATGGACGAAATGATGCCTTTGTGGTGCTGGTTGCTTTGGTCCAACAGAGTTTTCTGCACACACTTGTCAGGAGAGGACACTTGGCACCAGCTTCTCATTGCTATTAGTTGTGTAGGACGTATTCTCCATCTACCTCCTGGCTGGCCCAGGGCTCAGCTTCTGCAGGGGGCTTGAGGGCATTCCTCATTTTGGGGAAAGATGCCTCCCTTAGAACTCCCCATGACTTTCTTTTTTAAACATAAATTTCATTTTCCTATGTACTTGTAAGTTGAGTTGTTACACCTGGAGAAAATGTGTGTATTGGACTTTTTGTATTTGTAAAATGTCTTCTCAGTTCACTCTTTTTTCCTTTCTTGTTAAAAACGTGTTCACAGACAGTAAAGAAGTGGTATCCTATTCAGGACAAGAAAATAGGGTTTGTTTATTTACTTTGCTTTTCATGTGGAATCTTGCTAAAAACTTCTGAAAGTAAAAACAAATACTATCCATTGGTTCTTCTTTTTACATTAATTGCATGCTCTTTTGTGGGCATTTAGTATAGTATACTGTAGAATAACACACCAGAGCTCAGGATATGTTCTTGTCCAGTGCAGATATACAAAGCACGTAGATTATCAACCGGTTATTATACCACTCCTCCCTCAAACAGGTATATCAGAATCAAGTTTTAATTTTATCAAAAGGAGAAATGGTTTGAAAAGGTTGAGAAACATTAGTTTAACCTATATCATTATTTCTTCTTCATGAATTGCTAATGTCAAGAATGCTGCATTGTGCTGCCAAGATCCTATCTTTAGAACCAAAGGATTTATTTCCCAGCTACCAGGACAGCTCTCGTCTATTCACCTTTTTCCAGCTTGGCTCCACTGAAAAAGTTGCCTCAGCCAGTCATACCAACTTCAGGAATAGCTCATGCCTAATGAGTGGTCAACACAGAGGTATGAAAACCAAGTCCTTGCTCTAACTAAATACAATTCTGATGGGTACAGTATCCAGGCTTCAGAGCTCCTTATCAGATTGACCAAGGTTTTGTTGTGACTGTATCACAGTTCCCCACCGGGACCTGTTTTCTTTCCTCACCCTCCTTGATGCTTGTGGATCAAGAACATTCCTAATAATCTTCCAGTGGGATAATCTTTATCTCAGAGTCTGCCACCCAGCGATTCAATATGAGACAACAAAAAAGTAACAGATTTTAGTAATGCTTCAGACCTTTTAGAGAAACCATGCTACCTCTTTCAAAAAGTCTTGCTTTTTGAGTCTGCATAATTTTAGCAGAAATACTATTAAAGAGTAAAACTTCAGAACTGCTTAAGTGAATGAAGATATGTACCAATATTAAGCATTGAGTTGGTAAACCATTCATAGTTCTTCATAATATGAGATATATTTCTAGCTTAGATTCCTATTTAGAATTTCTTCTTGTACAAAAAAATAAAACTAGTAAAATGAACATAGTAAAAGAACATGTAGGCACCAAAAAGAGGAACTAGATAGACATTACCTAACAGAAAGTTTCTTTCTCAGGAAAAGAATTCTTTTTAAAGAAAATAGACAAAGATTATACTTAAAGGACCTCTGAATAATAATCACATGGACAGAGCCCAAGAAATTCCTGTCAATGCAATAACCTTGATGCAAAGAAGCAGGCCATGAGGGGACAAGAACTGCATGAACAAAGAGAACAACTCACAATTTGAAGAGAAATCCAGATAGACTGCAAGCATGTGATTCCCAAGTCTCAAAGGCTAATTATTTAATTAGTGAATTAGAAGTTTATGTCTAATCCTGCTTCATTTCATCATGTTTCAATGAAGTGTTAAAAGTTCTTATTACACTATGTGGATCCGGCCATTTTCAACTAATATTTCTTGTTATAAGGACCCAAGCTAATAAATCTTTCCTGATAATCATTTAAGTGACATTTGAACCAAGTGGATTCCTGAATGACTGGTAAGATCAGGATTCTGCTGCCAAGAATTGACAAAGTAGGTTAAGCAGCACTCCTTACTGGAAATGTACACAGCCATATTTATTTTTCTGGTTTTCCATGCCTTACTTTACTTTATCTCTTTGTACAGTGAATATCTTTTAACACAGATTTAACTAATCTATCTGGTATCATAGCAAGCTTGCTGCTCTCCCCTTTTTGTACTTGTCAGACCAGAAACTAGGCACCAAAACCAGGAGGGACACACCACGATTCAATAGGAAATACAAAGGCCTTGAATGCCACCAGAGAGCATTAAAATTCTGGCATTTCTACTTACAAGTTGGGCACCTTGGCAACCTCTTAACCTCTACAAGACTCATTTTTCCCCTACATAAAATTACATAATATGCATCCCACAAGAGTATCATAAGTATTAAATGAAATCACCTGTGTTAAATACTCAAATGTGCCCATTCCATTCCTAATGTTTTCTCTTACTTAGATTCTTTGTGCTTTCAGTTTTATGACAGCTTTCTTGGATTTTTGTTTTAAATTTATTTGATTATAGAGTTGTGGGGTACAAGTGAGGATTCACTATATAAGTAGACTGCATACAGGTGAAGTTTGGGCTTCTAACTGGCCCTCTCTCACCCGATAGTAGACCAGGTACGCTCTGTGTTGTCACATGCCTCCCACTCTCCTCCCTCCTCTTCCTCAGCATTGCCCCACAACTACCAATCCCTCCCTTGTGCTATACAACTAGTATTCAAGGCCACTTATGAGTGAGAATATGCGATATTCAGTTATTTGTTTCTGTGACAGTTCACTTAGTATGATGGTCATACAAGTTGCTGTGAAGTCCATGACTTTGTTCTTCTTGATGGCTGCATAATACTCCATCATGTATATGTGCCACATATTCTTTACCCACTCCATTTTTGATGGGCAGCAAGTATTTTTAAATGGCATTAAAAATTTGATCCAGTGACCACCATTGAGGAATAAATTTGCTAGAGAAAAAAATAATTTTAAGAGCACTGAGGGAAAGATGGAGATGTGTTTTGAGGGGCTTTTCTGAGATTATAAGCTCCCAAAGGGTAGAGACTAGGTCCTATTTATTTCAGTTTCCTCAGAGGCAAACACAGAAACTAGCACATAGCAAATCAACACTTTTATTAGGTATTACATGTTTTTATTATGGCAGAAGAGCATGGGAGATAAAGACATGCTTTGTCTACCTTATAGCTGCATGACCTCAGGTAAGCTACTTAAACTCTCTGATGCTCACTTTTCTTCTCCCTAGTAGAGTCATTATGAAGATAAAATAAGCTTATATATCTTAAACACTTTGCATAGCATTTAGGATATAGTAAACAATGTTGGTAGCAGAGATAATGGTGATAATGGCTATGGTAGTATGAGCAGAACACAGTTAGCTGCAACATAGACTGCTTTATTGACTTTCCAGCAGTTTTTATAGCTTTCATAGCCAATGCTAAGAGTCTTTCATCATCTAAAAGCTTTAAGCCATATTTTATATTCAACTTGGAATCATCATTGTTATTTAAACAAAGCTAAGAGTACTTAACTCATGAACTTTTTGAAAAGAATGCCATGGATTGGAGACTGGCTACAAAGAAGCAGCTGAAAACTGGCCTCCAAGGAATCTGAATAATGTGAGTTAAAAATTATAAATAGAATGAAAGACATTTCAAACACATGAGAATCTTATCTGCATATTTTTAAAATACTTCACATTTCTCTTACTAATATCAGAATCTAGTCAGTCAGCCATAAAAATATTTTAAATTCTTAACATATGAAAGTTACGTTAGAAGATTCAAAAAAAACCTCAGCCATAATATAATATAATATGCATTGTCATTCATAAGCTTACAATCTGGTAAAGGATATTTAATAAAATATTCAAAAAGAACTACTAAATTCACATATGTTAAGTGTCCAAAGGGTTGTACTCAATCAAGGATTTGCAAAATGTAAGTAATCATAGTCATCAAGAAACTTAAAAAACAGTATAATTTCGAGACTTAATGTCTAGATATTCTACTTCCATAGTTCTACAAAGAAGTCTAATAATCTCTATGTTTCAAAATTCCACATGTGATTTGATGTTTGGCAACCACTGACGTAGAAAGAGCATAAGTTTAATAGTTCAGAGATTGTTAGGAATTTAGACTTCATAAGGAATACATAGATCAAGAAGCAGAGAAATTCACACAGCCAACCTGAAACATAAATTTTATATTAAAAATTCAAAAACAGATGTGGCCTACATTTTCAAAGTATAATATTTTTAAATATGTGATTACTAATTGATGTTCAAGAATTATTATATTGATTAAGTACCATTTTATTCTCTTTTTAAAAAACTTAAATTTTTTATTTTAAAGATGTGCAGTACAATTCAGCGTTAGGTATACAAATGTTCACTATGCAGGTACCCTTGTAGATGAGATGTGTTCCCCCTCCCCTGGCAGTTTCCCACTACTACCAATCCTTTTCTTATAGTATTATGATAATTGTTCAAGTGTCGCTTATGAGTGAGAACATATGGTACTCTGTTCTTTTTTTCTGTGATAGATCACTGAGTATGATGGACTCTAAATCCATCCAAGTTGCTGCAAAGTCCATATATTTGTTCTTCTTTATGGCTGCATAATATTCCATTGTGTATATGTACCACATATTTTTAATTCAGTCAAGCTTCAACAGACAACATGGTTAGTTCCATGTTTTCACTATTGTGAATAGAGTTGCAACAAACAAGCGTGTGCAGGTACCTTTTTTGCAGAATGATTTGAGTTTCTCCAGGAATATTCCCAATAGGGGAATTCCTGGGTCATATGGAAGTTCAATTTCTAGTTCTTTCAGAAATTGCCAACTGTCTTCCAAAGAAGTTGCACTAGTTTGCATTCCCCATCAGCAGTGTAGAGGTGCTCCTTTTTCTCCACATCCTCACCAGCATCTGTTGTTGTTTGTTTTATTAATGATGGACATTCTTACTGGGGTTAGGTGGTATCTCAATGTGGCTGATTTGCATTTCTCTGATGATGAGTGAGGCTGAGCACTTTTTCATGTGTCTGTTGGCTGCACATATCTTCTTTTGAGAAGTGTCTATTCATGCCTTTTGCCCACTTTTTAATGAGGCTGGGTTTCTGTTGTTTTTTGTTTGTTTGTTTTCCCCTTTCAGCATATTTGAGTTCCTTGTAGATCCTAGATGTTAGGCCTTTGTCAGATATACAGTTGACAGATATTTTTTCGCATTCTGTGGGTTGTTTCCCTGCTCTATTGATGGTTTATTTTGCTTTACAGAAGCCTTTCAGTTTAATGAGGTCCCACTTTTCTAGCTTATCTCTTATGGCGTGGGCACTTGGGGTTTTGATCAGCAATTGGTTGCCAGTTCCAATTTCCATAAGGCAGCCTCCTGCATTTTTTAAGATTCTTATAGTTTAAGGTTTTATGTTTAGGTCTTTGATCGATTTTGAGTAATTTTTGTGTATGGTGATAGGTAGGGGTTCTGTTTCAATCTTCTGTATGTGATCAGCCAGTTTTCCCAACACCATTTACTGAATAGGTTCTCCTCTCCCCAGTAGTTGTTGGTGGAGGCTTTGTCAAAGATGAGTTGGTTGAGAAATTGAGGTTTTACTTCCAGAATCTCTAACCTGTTCCATTGGTCTGTATGCCTGTTCTCTTACCAATACCGGGTTGTTTTGATTATTGTAGACTTACAGAAAAGTTTGAAGTCTGGAAGTGTGATACCTCCTGCTTTGTTTCTTTTGCTAAGGATTGTTTTGACTATTTGTGACCATTTATGTTGCCATATGAATTTCTGTATCGTCATTTCCAGGTCTGAGAAGAATGATGTTGGTAATTTAATAGATATTTGCATTGAATCTGTAGATTGTCTTTGGTAGGCGCAATTTTATTTGTGAATTACACCTCAATAAAGCTGTAAAAATTTTAAAAATAACACTGATTTGTGGAAACAACTACATGACCAAATAAATAAATAAATAATTTTTTT
>CAUYQG010059144.1:0-40701 GCA_963574415.1 Tarsius wallacei | reverse complement strand
CAGTGGCCGCTCCCGGCCACCGCAGCCTCGACCTGCTGGGCTCCGGCAATCCTTCCGCCTCAGCCTTCCAAGTAGCTGGGACTATAGGCGCAAACTACCACGCCCGGCTAATTTTTGATTTATTGTAGAGATGAGGTCTCGCCAAGTTGCCTGTGTGGGTCTTGAACCTGCGGGCTCAGGCAATCCACTCACCTCAGCCTCCCAAAGTGCTGGGGTTACAGGCTGAGTCCCCCACCGAGCCCAGCCATCACCACTGCTATTATCCCTCCCAGACCTAGCTGCAGTTTCTATGGCTGACGCACTCAACCTGCTAGCCTGTCTTATTTTGCCTTACATTGTGCTTTAAATTTGCCTTCGTTGCTATTAAATCTTAAATCTTAAAAGCCCAGATTGCAGGCCTCTCTTGGAAAAAAAAGAAAAAAGTCAGATTTGGCTACACTGGAATCACCTTGCCTTGTAGCAACAATCAGCTGTCCCTGAGCACAGGACACAAGAGTGTCCATTTCCACAGGGCAGGCACGCTCCACTCTCCTGTGTGTCAACATCCCCCATTTGTTTATGATGCTCTGATTATTTCCTACCTGCCCCCTTTTAGCTTGTTGGGCTTTGTTCAGATCTCCTGATATCTGCTGAGACAAGTTTCAGGCTGCAGGCTAGAGAATATGACTTGTCTTGATAAATCTAGGGATCACCCCAGAGACACAGCAAGCTAGTTTTTCCCAACCTTGAGGGGAAGTGGTTCGTTTCTTTTGTGCAAAGGTGAGATAAACCTCAGCTCTCTTCCAGATGAGCAGCCCAGATCCAGCTGAGGAAAGAGTTCACTCTCACCTCAACAAAAACAAACAAACAAACAAAATGCCAGATCCAGTCTTTCTCTGTCAGGCTGTGAGAAGAGCAAAGAGGAATATACAGTGATGCTCCCACAAGTCACCTTGTGGGCACAATGCATTCCTTTCCTTGAAAGGCACTTACATACCCACTGATACAGCAGTGCAACCCTGGAGGATTCTAAGAGACTAACCTATGTAACCAGGGTCTCACAGAGAAGTAGAGACAGGGTTGGGAAACCAGGCCACCTGCTTCTCTTTTCAGCCACTGTCCTGTCCCTGAGGTTGTTGTTTTCCCCTTCCTAGGAAGAGGACTGGGTGGGAAGTCTCTCAACATGGCAGAAGCAGCAGCAATTCTCTCCTTACTCAGATAGAGGGAGACAAGCTTCTGCCAGTCATTCTTCAACTCCCGGAGTAAAGATTTAAAGATTTCTGTTAGGCCCTGACACTTTTAATGGAACTTTCTAAGCTTATTTTTATTTCTAAAATCCACGAATTTATTAAATTTGTAGGGGACGTGTGCTAACAAGAGCTTATATCTACTCTTGCTCTTTTAGTACAAACTCTCTAAAGCTGGCCTGGACTGTGTAGAGAAAGCTGGAGGCAAAGAACTGACAAATCAAGGCCAGCCTGGCTCATTTAGGAAAGGCCCGAGGCAGGTGAAAGTATTCTGGGTCTGATTTTCCCTTTTGTTCTTTTGTGGCTGTTGGGTTATCCTCTGACTAGGAGCTTTCATTCCGGAAGGAAAGACAGTGCGTTGAGAGTGAGTTCTATGCATTTTTTGAGTCTCTCTATGGACTTGGCTGCTGTCATGGTTACTTTTTTCAAAACGCCAGTTGGGACTTTCTCCCTTACTCCACACTGGGGCGAAAATCAAAGAACAGAGAACTCCGAATCCAGAAAAAAAAAAAAATCTGATGAGAACAGGGCTTTCTTTGCTTCTACCCCGACAGGATCCCTGCTCTGGAGAACAAGTCTGCCCTACATTCTAGACTTTGGGGCCTTTTTCACTCCTGGGAAGAGCGAATTGAGCCAAATCTTCCCCCCGGGAGTTATCGGAAGCGTTCAGGAGCAAAACCAGTTCCTCTGCTTGCGTGGGATTGGGGGAGCGCCGCAGGCCCTGGGGCAGGGAGCAGGGAGGAGGGCGATGATCTCGAGCGGGCGCCCTGGCAGCCCCGGCCGCCCACAGGATCCGCGGGGCCCGACGCAAGATGAAAGCGCAGAAGGCTGGAGAAACGCCTTCCCCTTTCTTTCGCGGTCTTTCTCTCCACCTGCCACGGAATGTTGCGCTCCCTTGGACACAGGGACCCTGGCAGGGCAGATGCAGGGTAGATGCAGACCCCCTGGCGGCGCGCCGGGTCCTGACGTCCTTCCCCACGTTGGTGCACCGGCCACTGCTGGGGAGGAGGGGGGCGGCAGCGGCCACCGGGTAGGGGCGGTGAGAACCTGTCCCGGGAACAGGCAGGAAACGCGCCTCGGCCTGAGCCAAGGGTCCAAGTTCCCGGCACACCCACTGTCCCATCGGACTTCGCTTACAAAACACAAATTCAAAGGCACAATTCTCGAGAATGTCAGCATGGTGACTGTATAGGATGGAACTCCAAGCGCGACCCGCACGAGCGCTGGACCCCGTGCAGCTGCATGAGCTCATCGCCGCGGAAGCCAGCCCGGCCTGCTCCCCTGTCCCGGGCGAGGCTCCTCCCTGCGTGGACCCTGGACCCGCGGGCGAGGGCACTCCACGGAACCGTAACGCCGCAACGGGTGGGTACCAGCTGTTGCTCCGCCCGCGCCCCATCCCCGGGCTGGGGAAAATAAACAGATAAACGCAAAAGCAAAGCACCAGACTCAATTCCCCCTAGTGTTCTTCCAGGACACTTTTTGAATCTTTTTACTGTAGAGGTGGGGTTGCATTCGTTCCACCTTCCTCCATCCTCCGTAATCCACTTTACTGAGGCGTAATTAGCATTAACAAACCTCAAATACTTAAAGTGTATGATTTTGTGAGTTTTAACATATATTCACACACTTGTGAAACCATCACCCAAATCCAGATGACATTTCATTTCCATCACCCTGTTGTAGTCCATCCTTCCTCCTTCTACCCCAATCCCCAGACAATCACTGATCTGCTTCCTGTCACTATTGATTAGTTTGCATTTTCTGGAATCCGGTATCATTGTAATCATACAGCCAGCACTCTTTTTCATCTGGCTTCTTTTACCCAGCATGCTGATTTTGAGATTCATTCATGTTGTTCATATCGGTATTTTGTTCCTTAATATTGCAGAGGACAAAAGAGGACATACAAGCAGCCAAAAGACACATGAAAAAATGCTCAGCCTCACTAATCATTAGAGAAGTGCAAACCAAAACCACGTTGAGAAACCACCTGACCCCAGTAAGAATGGCCATCATTAATAAAACAAACAACAACAGATGCTGGCGAGGGTGGAGAAAGAGGAACGCTTCTATGCTGTGGTGGGAATGCAAACTAGCGCAACCTCTTTGGAAGACAGTGTGGCGATTTCTAAAAGAAATAGAAATTGACTTTCCATATAGCCCAGCAGTCCCTGTACTGGGAATACCCAGAGGAACTCAAATCATTCTACAAAAAAGATACCTGCACACGCATATTTATTGCAGCACTATTAACAATAGCAAAAACATGGAACCAACTGTGCTGCCCATTGAAACTGGACTGGGTTTTAAAAATGTGGTACATATACATGATGGAATATTACACAGCCATAAAGAAGGACAAAGTTATGGACTTCGCAGCAACTTGAATGGATTTAGAGTTTGTAATACTCAGTGATCTATCACAGAAACAAAGAACAGAGTATCACATGTTCTCACTCATAAGCGGACCCTGAACATTTACCATAATATTATAAGAAAGGGACTGACAAAAGTGGAATACTGCCAGGGTGGGGGTGAGGATGGGGGACACAGCATCGATAAGGGTACTTGATATCAAACCAGGCAAAGTGGGAACCAAAGGGAGGCCCAAACTTTACCTGTATGATGACCACTTGTATACTTAATTCTGAATTGTATCCCATATCTTTAAAAGAAAAAAGAAAAAACTTATAATATTAAAATATATGTATATGTATTGCTGAGTAGTATTCCACATTTATCCATTCAAAATTCTTAGTGAACATCTGGGTTATTTCCATTCAGCTTTTTAACTGCTTTTAATAAAGCAACTGTGAACACTACTAGTATGCAAGTCTTTGTGTGAACATATATTTCATTTCCCTTGGGCAAAAATCTAAGAGTGGAATGGCTGTGTTGTACAGTAGGTATACATTTAACTTTCTAAGAAACTGACAAACTACCGTCCAAGTTTCCATTGCATTCCCAGTTGCTCCATATTCTTACCAGTCTTTTGACTTTTAGCCATTTTAGAGGATTTTATTGTGGTCTTAATTTGCATTTCCTGATTCCTAATGATTTCAAGCATTTTCTAATGATCTTACTGACCATTCACATATCTTCTTTTGTAAAGTGTCCGGTCAAATCTTTTGCCCATGAAAAAAATTGGGTTGTTTGTCTTATTGACTTTTAAGAATTTTTTTTTTTTAATGTATTCTGGTTTCAAGTTCTTTGTCCAATAATGTGTTTTGAATACTTTCACCTACTGTCTTCTTTTCTTTGTGTCTACTGAGGATCAAACATTTTAAAATTTTTGATGAGATCCAATCATCAAGTTTTTTTTTTTTTAATGGTTCATGATTTTTAGGTGCTCTAAGAAACATTTGCCTACTCCAAGGTCACAAAAATTTTCTCCTGTCCTAGAAGTAAAATCATTTTAGGTTTTATATTTAGGTTTATGATCCATTTTGAATTAATTTGTGTATATGGTGTGAGGTAAGGGTTGATAGGGCTTTTGTTTTCTTCCTCTTATTGATATCCAGTTGATTCAGCACCATTTGTTGAAAATACTTTTTTTCACATTGAATTGCCTTGGCATCTTTGTTAAAAATTGGTGACATAGGTTTGTGTGGGACTATTTCTGGGCTCTCTATTCTGTCCCATTGATCTATATGTTTATTTTTTGTCAACACCAAACTGTTTTGATGATCGTAGTTATAGTAAGTCCTGAAATATAAAGGCAAGATTGGTAAATTGAAGGATGAGAACTTTGTTCTTTTAAAAAATTATTTTATGGAGTGGCCATGGAGGTGTGCTGCTCAGCTCTTCTTCAAAAAAAGAACTACTGTTGGGAACTTAGTTGACAACTTCACCTTATGGATTTACTACCATGTTCACAGAAAGGCCAGACTTCTCATGTAACTTCTAAACAATTACTTAGTATGGCAGGGGTACTAATGATAGCCCATTCCAGCCAATGCAGGACTCTTCCAACAGTCAGTCTTTGCTTGGGGATTTCCCATTACTGGCTGAAATGCTCTCAGAGCCATACTGTGGTCTGAAGCCCTTCTACACAATTCTTGCTTCCCTCTCTTTTTTCACAGATTTCAGTCCTGCATTGGGGCTTGAAACCTTTTTTTTTTTTTTTTTTGGCAACTCCTTTTCTCTCTCCTTTTATCCTTCCTGGTCATTGGCCCCTATGAACATCTTGTATCTCTAATGCAGTCTTGACACCTGCTTCTTGAATGTACCTAACAAACATACTTTTGTATGTTTTGTGTGGGTCTTTTGTATTTCTGTATACACCCTATAAGTCAGCTTGTGAAATTCTACCTAAAAAGGCCTGCTGGAATTTTAAATGGCAGTTCCTTGACTCTACACATCAATTTAGGCAGGATTGCCATCTTATAATATCAAGTCTTATCCACAAACATGATATATTTCACCATTTATTTAGGTCCTTTTCAATTTCTCTCAGCAATGCTTTGCAATTTTCAGTGTAGAGGTTTCAGGCATCATTTGTTAGATTTATTCCTAAGTATTTTTGATACTACTGTATTAGAATTGTTTTAAAAAGTTTTATGTTCCAATTGATTGCTGCTGGTGTAGGAGAATACAACTGGATTTTGTATATTGACTCTGTATCCTGAAACCTTGACAAATTCATTACTATTAGTCCCAACAGTTCTGTCTCTGTTCCCCCTGTCCCCGCTGCCCCCCCTCCCCGACACTCACACGACTGTCATGGGATCTCAATGCTCTGGTAAGGGTGGGGTATGGGTAGCTGGAGCTCTCCTATCAGTATCTATCTCCCTGCCTGGAACTCCTTTACTCTCAAAAACAGCTTCTAGAAGCTTCTGAAGAACTCTAAGACTCCAAGTAACACAGCTTAATCATCTACTCTTCTAAGGAAGTTGGTATTTACTGAGTACCTCCCCCTATATTTTGTAGGTGAAATTGCCATTTTGCTTTTTAAAAGTTAAAAAAAAACACCCTGTGAGATAGCTAGAAGTATCTCAATTTTAAAGTGAAAAAAATAGAGATTAAACCTCCTTGATAAGGTCCCACAGTTGGTTTCTTTCTGAAGGAGGACTAAAATCTGCCTGTCTTACTCCAGAGTTCATGCTTTTTCCTCCCACCTCAAGCTGACTATCCTCAGGCCAAACAGGCAGATAGATCCCAAACTAGTTCTCTGCTGAAGCCCAATCTTTAGACTCTTGCATTCATTCATTCATCACATGGGCCTAAGGATGCAGTGGCCTGACTAGGCTCTGGTATTCTACCCTCAATGATGCCTGCTACCCAGTTTGGTTTCCTAGCTTCCTGTTCCACCCAGATTGCTTTCTGAGGCTAGAAGTGACCTCTCCCTTACCCTACCTGATGAACTCTTTGCACGTCTAAGTTTTTTTGTTTGTTTGTTTTTTTACTTCCCTGCTGTCTTTGCAGAGAACATCTCCTTGGAACCATGTGACTCAGTTTGCTTCTGGTTCTTCTAAAGTCTTTGGTCACTTTTTAATCCATCTTCTGTCCTGTTTCTCTGCGTATTCTTCTCCCATTAATCACCCAGGGTCACTCAATCTGCAGTCTGTAGGTCTTCTGCTTTGTTCCTCTCTACAGTCATTCTCAGAGATGCTCTTTCAAGCACCTGTGGGAGCAAGCCTCTCTCACCAAGTCTGTCAGTTGCTTAAAGTTCTGATCACTGAGCTTCCTGGGTTTTCCAGGATAGTTCTGCTATCCCCATAAAACCATTACAGTAACTTGAAATTCTAGTAGTTTAGCATCTAAATGATGTTTCCCAGATTGCCTCCTCCTCCCCTTCTAGCCTTAGAAGAGCACAAATCTTTTCTTACACCCAATGTGCCTTCATTTGTAGTCTGAGGGACATATTTAACATGTCAAAGAAATGTTCCCACTTGGATGGGCATATTTACAAAATCTAAACCTTGTTGACATACAAGCTCTGTCATAATTCTATACAAACAGGTAGCTAATCCCCAAAGTTGTCTTTACTTCTAGGGATTCCGCCATCCATTTTGTTTTTTCTTTCCTCCTTCCCTTCTCCCCATCAAATCACCTAACCCAGCCCATTGTTTTCCCTGAGTTAGTCTTAGGTTAAGCTCTGACTTCTGCGGCTACTGCCACTCTTCATTGATTAGTTCAAGAGCGATTTCAAAAGACTGTATCATTCCCCCCACCCCCACTGCCCCCCATTGGGGTCAATGTTGCACAAACAAAAACTTTTCCTCTGACACTTTTTTTGTCATAGAGGTTCACAATCTGGGAATATTAAAAAAGACAAAACAAAACAGCAGCCTGCATCAGCAGAAGGTTATCTAGTGGCGCTTCATGTTTCTATTTACTACATCCAAACCCTTTGGTTTTAGAATTTTCTACCAGTGTCCTGTATCACCAAGTTCATTGTTTACATTATTTCTCAAAATGGAAGGGAGACTTTCAGCCAAGAGAAGAAACCCCAGGCTTGCTGGCCCTTTTATGTGACCTGACCTCCATGCTTGTGCCCATTGTATTCTGCATGCCTTGAATGCCAACTTTCTGCCCATCATTAATTTCCCCCCTCATTTTAAATCTCAGCTTTATATTTTCCTATGCTAGTATTTCTTCTCTAACCCTTTATAGCGTTCGAGATATGTGTTCTAGAGAAAATCTCTTAGATACTTACTTAGTATCTTATTTGCTATTAAACTAACCCTGAAGAGCTGAAGTTCCTGAATTAACCAGAAATGATCATTAGCATTAGTCTGTGAACTTCTTCAAGATAAAGACCCTGTCTTATGTAATATTATAGCACCAGCATCTAGTCCACTGGCAAGTATATCATTTGGGTACAATACATCTTTTTCTTTTTTTGAGTTGGAGTCTCACTCTGTCGCCCAGACTGGAGTGCAGTGGCCGCTCTCGGCCACCGCAGCCTCGACCATCTGGGCTCCGGCGATCCTTCCGCCTCAGCCTTCCAAGTAGCTGGAACTACAGGCACGCGCTACCATGCCCGGCTAATTTTTTGATTTATTGTAGAGATGAGGTCTCGCCAAGTTGACCAGGCGGGTCTCGAACCCGCGGGCTCAGGCAATCCACTCACCTCAGCCTCCCAAAGCACGGGATTACAGGCTGAGCCACCGAGCCCAGCTGGGTACAATACATCTATGTTAAATAAACAAACATGACTTTATGGTGTTGCCCTCTCCATCGAGTTCTTTAATTGCCAAAGAGTTTGAGCTTCCTTACCTTTAAAAAAATGGTTCTCAATTATCATAATACTGTAAGAAAGGGATTTGCAGTAGTGGGAAACTTCTGGGGTGGGGGTGTATGCACACTTCATCAATTAGGGTACCTGATCTCAAACCAGGTGAAATGGGGACCAAAGTGAGGCCCAAACTTTACCTGTATAATGACCATTTGTATAATTAACCCTGAATCGTACCCCACATCTTTAAAATAAAAATACATTAACTAAAAAAAAAAGAAAATGGTTCTCAGAATATGAACATCATAGGTTATGAACATTAAGTAAGGAAAGCTATCTAAAAGTCCTAGCACAGAATTTGGCACAGAGAACTGAATATACGAGGGGTATCCCCCCCAAAACACAATTATCTTTTGGACACCTGGCCTCTTGTAGTACAGTCTTACCCTCACTAGGTTAGTGTTCTAGGAACCAATCAGCATCAGTGTACCAGCTAGCATGGTTGTGAGAGGCTGCACTGCAGAAGAAACATCCGGATTGTGGCAAACAAGTGACTGGTTCTTCCACCATGACAATGCACCTGCCCACATCATGCCGAATGTTCAGCAGTTTTTGACCAAAAATGGTATGACCCCAATGCCCCACCCTTCCTATTCACCCTCTCTAGCCCCTAGCAGCTTTTTTGTTTGCTGACATGGAAGAGGAGAAACAAAAAAACGATAGAAGCACTAAAAGGCATCAAATTGACAAATTCAAAAACTGTTTTGAGCAGTGGAAAAAGCATCTCAAAAGGTGGATTGCATCAAACAGAGTACTTTGAAGGTGAATGAAGTTTAAACATGCAAAACACACAATTTTTAATAAATAAATTCGGGTGTTTTGGGGTCCTCCCTTGTATACAAGTTCATACCTTCCCATCAAGTTTTTAGATTGTCATCAGAGCTTTAGTGTTCCCGTTATTGCTCCTCCACAGCAGAGTATTTTTGCTAGAGCTTCTTCTAGGGTAGTACCAAACTCAAGTATGGAATTTGTACTAATCTGTAGAAAAAAAAAAAACTGGTCCAACAAGAAGAAAATCCACAAAGACTACTGCTCACAATGCCCTTTGTTATAATTTTTGGTGTAGAGTTTGACTGTGACAGTTTATATATACAGATATACACTGATTTGTCTTTTTTGGGAATTCCATAAATGCATACTCTGTTTGGACACTAGGCCTTATAATGGTGGGCCCATTCTTCCCCCTCCCCTTCCTCACTTTCCATACAGGAGATAAACTATACGATCAACAGGCTGAATAGCCAGCTTTTGGATACTCTGATGCATTCTTTTTTCTTTTTTTTTTGAGTTGGAATCTCACTCTGTCACCCAGGCTGGAGGGCAGTGGCACGCTCCCAGCCACCGCAGCCTCGACCTGCTGGGCTCCATGATCCTTCCGCCTCAGCCTTCCAAGTAGCCGGAACTACAGGCATGCACTACCATGCCCAGCTAATTTTTGATTTATTATAGAGACGAGGGCTTGCCAAGTTGCCTGGGTGGGTCTCGAGCCCGCAGGTTCAGGCAATCCTCTAGCCTTGATCTCCCAAAGTGCTGGGATTACAGGCTGAGCCACCGAACCCGGCCTGATGCGTTCATTTTAACATCAAACTCTGAGTATTTATAATCAGCAGGGAGAATGAAAGCTATTAATCCTGGGGAGCTATAAAATCACTATCATAAGTTTGATAACGTTCATATGCTTGGAGTGGCAATTGTCCCTAAACTGAACTATGCCCTCAGGTTTTCTATCTGTAAAATAGAGGTAAGAGTCTACTCTCACCCTCTGCTTAGGAAAAGCAACTGTTATGATTCAGAGGAAAGAGTGCTGAGGTTAGGCAATGGTGTCCACGATGCATGGTGGTCTTCCTCAGGATGACGCACAGCCCAAGTGAAGTGTGGTGGGACTCTCTGAGGCACCCTTTCTGTGCAAACGGTGAGCTCTAGCCTCATCTTTGACTAGCTGCACAGCCCTTGGAAAAGTCAGTTCCTTTCCCTCCCTTCCAAAATGAGAAATTCATGTTAAGCCTTCTAAGTCATCTCTGAGATGAAGAATGCTACGCTTTTTTCAGAAATGAATTAAGTAACCCTCGTCTTCTACCAGAAGTTGCCAGATAAAAGGAGACTTCACATGTACTACGTACAGAAGGGAATTGGGCATGTGCTGCCCACAGCAGGTATGTGGTGTCAATATATCATAGCACTACATGCTAAGGTAGAACTCAAAGAGAGTGAACATGTCTGGATGGAGACAAGAACCCTAGAGAAGTAGAGGCATATAGATTACTTGGACACTTTTTCACAAGGATAATTATCAATTTTTGTACAAAGACGGAACCTATTACTAGGTATTCTTTTGAGACTTCTAAGCCCTCTGACCCATAGTCACACATCAGCAAGGAGGGACTGGAAAAAGAAATGGGGGGTTTCCTCTTATGCCTCTTGGGTGTGTTAGTCCCTCTGAGGATGGACTCAAGTACAGCAGGTGAAGGGCTGCCTCTGTATTCCCTGGATGGTCATGCCAAGTTCAAGGCAGACCACCTTGGAATCTGCATCTGTCTACAAATGCCATCATACTTCTTAGTTGTAGAAAGAGCCACAGGGTTGCCAGTCAAAGATTTTATGAAATGTCTGACTCTGGGCAAACTACTCTAGATCTCTGAGCTGATAGATGTAAAGATCAAAAGAAATAGAAATTAATAGAATGTTTTGTTCTATAGCTACAAATCTTTTCCTACCCAAATATTGTTTCAGGGAAAACTATTTATTTACTTATTTATTTATTTATTTGTTTTGAGTTGGAGTCTCACTCTGTCGCCCAAACTGGAGTGCAGTGACACGCTCCCAGCTATTGCAGCCTCGACCTGCTGGGCTCCAGCGATCCTTCCACCTCAGCCTTCCAAGTAGCCGGAACTACAGGCGCGCACTACCACGCCTGGCTAATTTTTGATTTATTGTAGAGACAAGGTCTCACCAAGTTGCCTGGGTAGGTCTTGAACCTGCGAGCTCTGGCAATCCACTCGCCTCGGCCTCCCAAAGTGCTGGGATTACAGACTAAGCCACAGAGCTCGGCAGAGGGAAGATTTTTAAAAAATGAACTCTCTAAGACTGATGATCCCTTTGTCAGGGATATTTGAAGAGGGGACAATGAACCACAGTCCTGCAACTTGGAAGTGACATTCTTGGGAGAAAGCTCTGATTTCTCTGTCGTTTCACCCCCACACCTGTGCCTGCCCCAGCCATACCTGGGCTCTTTTCTCCACCTTAACTTGGTGGCAGATCACTTGACCCATTCTGGATCTTGGTTTGGCTTTGTCTCTGCCTGTGCAGTCCCTAACTGTTGTGGCCTGGGGGTTAACTGTTGGCACAGAAAGGGTGCCTCAGAGCGTTATTTGGTTTGTGAATCATGGCAACAATGGTGATGCATCTTATGGCCACCGTAGTCTGAGCGCCCACATCTGGCTTATAGCTTATGGCAGCCTTGCAAATGCAGTACCTCAGTTGCTCCAACAAACAGAACCAACAGAACCAGGGATTAAGGAGTCTCTTCTGTTAAACGAAACCTGAATCTCCACCTCAGCCCAACTACTGAGAGCTTTTGCTTTATTTACTAAGAGCAGGGAGACTATTTAAGTGCCAGTTTAAAAAGCTGCTTGTGGCGCAAGGAAAATACACATGCTTGTGAGGCAGGCCATTCTGAGTTTCAAACCCAGCTTTGCCATTCACTGTTTAGGTATCTCCACATACCAAGGAGATAGAGTCAGCTTGGGCACGTGTAAAATGGAGATACTGATACCTTTGTACATTGTTGCAAGGATTAAACAAAACTGGGTATTGTAAATTGCCTAGTGCTTGTCAAGTGTCTTCCCAGAGTGGCTGGCTGCTCCACTTTTTCTTCTTGCTTCTCTCTCAGCAGATAAAGACTAAATTATCCCAAGTGTGGCTCATTTAGGGGGGTTAAAAGTTTTGCCAAAAGGCCAATCATCTAGTAATTGAACATGTTCCTGTAGGCTCCTTTGCATTCAGGTATTAAGGGGTCCAAAGTAAATGGGTCCATTTTCAGCATGGACCTCCCACGCACAGGACTGCTTGACAGTCAGCCTGTCAGCTATGCCTCCCCACACCCCGCCCAATCTCACACCAGCTCCATGCGATTCCAGCTTCACGTTTGAAGGAAAAGAGCCATCAAGTGTGTCGAGGGCGTTTAGACACTAAGATTATGATGAAACTATCATGCACGAAATTAAAACTACCCTTTTTCCTTGGATGTTCTCACTGATAGACTCATTCTGATTTCCTGAGTTATACTGAGACCACGTGTGTGTGTGTGTGTGTGTGTGTGTGTGTGTGTGAAGTAACTGACCCAACACAACAGAATGAGTTGGTTTAGTCTGTAGTGGCCAGTGTATTCCAAGTATTTCATAGTCTATCCCAAATCTTGCAATTATTTGTCCATCTTGGTTAGATGGCTCATTAAGTCAGTCGAAATGACGAGGTCTACAGTCCCATTGGCTCCTTTGTTTCCTCATGGATAGATAAAGCCCAGAAGACTTGAACCTCAAAGAACATAGTGACTGGATTTGAAAAATCTTAAAGGACCACTGCAAAAACTTAGCTGCCACTTGCAATATAAATGTTATATCTTTGCTTTCATGTTAATTCCCTCTCATATTTTACGAGACTATATTACAGTTAAAACTGGAAACATAGCTAGACACAGCCAACACAAGGCATTATTCATTGAATTATTCATTCAAGTTACTTAACTTTAAAGCCACCAACCAGTTTCTACAATAATTACTGCAGTATAAGTACATAAAATTTGTTTCAGTTCTGAATAACAAAACTATATGCTTTTCTGTGCTTTCTTAGTACATTGCCTTAAAAACAAAATTTCTGCAGTTCAACCTAAAACATCCAAATTTCCAACTTCCAAGCAAAGCCACCACAAGAAGGAATTATTTCTGCATGAAGTTGGTAAAAGTAACAGCTTTTTAAATCCGGTGTAATTATCTTGTGCTATTGAGGTGCTGTTTCTTAGCAGAGCAATCAGAAGTCCCAAATTTCTCAGGTTGTCCTGGTTTTGAATGCCCTGACCCATTACCAACCTTTGTATTCAGACAAAGTATCCCATTTTATGGTTCTGATAAAATGAACCATATTTAATTTATGTCAGTCTACAATTTAATTTAAAGAAAAATGGTGTTTGTGCTTCAGAGATGGTGTAAAAACAGAAGGAAAGAAAGAAAGAAAGAAGGAGAAAGGAAGGAAGGAAGGGAAGACAGAAAAAAGAAAAAGGGAAGAAAGAAAAGAAGGAGAGAGAAAGAAGGAAAGAACAAAGGAAGGACGGAGAAAGGAAAGAAGAAAGAAAAAGGAATAAAGGTGGCACAAGCAGTTCCTATGAAAAACAAAAGCATCACCGTCCTAACTTATCTTTATTGAAACTGCAATTTTTCTAAAGTCTTTTCTTAAATCTGCTGTATCTCTGTGTAACATTATTTCCAAGCTCAGTGAGGAGGATTTTTACTTCATTCTCATAAAACATCTCCTTTTTCATGCACTTTGTGTACCCCGTGTGGGTTTATAATTACACAATCTTAATTGAAGGGGTACAGATGAAATAACAATTGTTTCTCATCTCCAACTTCAATTTTCTAGGAAGACATTTAAGTCTTCAATTCCTGGGTACCTGAAAAAAGCAAACAAGGTACAGATGGCTGTAATTTTTCCTATTTTTAGTTCTGAAAGGAATCTTTTCTTACGGCAGTGAAAACAAAAGAAAAATGCTTGCTTTTGTACATAAAACTAAAAAAATAAAAATAAAAAACAACAGTCCTTGAATACTTGCCACAAAAGACTGGAATTGACATTGGATTTAAAAGCCGAAGTTTGGAAGTAAAATAATTTTACTACTCTTTAAATATTTTAGCAGTTTAAAAATACACTAGAAAGTAAATACTCATATCTCCCTAATAGTGAACCCCACTCGGAGTGACGTTCTACATACTCCTATTCTGCCACAATGTGAACTCCCCCCCCTTCAAATGAAAACCTACAGAAAGAAACTCTGAAAAGGATAGATTGTTCCCCCTTCCATTCTCATGTCAATAAAATATTTTGAGTGAACTCTCTTCTGATTACAAAATTCATATTCAGTTTTTTAAAAAAAATTCTAGAAGCAGTTACTTAAAAGATTACATTATATTATTAAAAGTTAACCAAAATCAAGTAATAAGACTTTTAAAACGAACATATTTCAAAGAATTTCATTCTCTTCAATAGTTGCATGAGTTTTATTTTTTCCAGGAAAATGTGCAAATATCAAGGTTACCTGGGTCTGCTGGTCACTTCTAGTTTTTGGACTCTTGAAGATGGTGAGTTTTGCTAATGATGCGCGGCTGTTTAAGAAGCGGGTGGCTTTTCTGGCAATCACTCTTTGTGTGCCATCTTTTATAAAGGTGCTTCTTGTTGCTAAGAGATCAGTTGCTTAGAGACCAAATCATTAAAAAAAATATATATGTCAGGGGCCAACATAAATTATAACCAAATTTTGTCATTTCAGCTCGCCCTCTGAATGTTTGGTTTTTGTAATAGATCGTAGCGTACCAAGAGAAGCCAATTACTAATCACAAATAGAAAATGAACCATGAGGAGGAAAAAGGATCTGTGCGTACGCTCCCATGGACAGAGAGTAATGCCACGACTCCCTTGAATGGAGTTACATAGTCACTAGACTCTTGGAAACTTTGGACCCTTCATAGATATATGCTGTGAATACAGGTTTCTGCACACACACAGAGCCCTGTCCCAGGAAAACTTGAGTGCAGTTTGGAGTATGAAAACATGTGGGAATTGTGAAACTGCTTTAGTCTTTTCCCAAGGAAAATTAAGATTAAAATGTTGTGTTTAGGAAAATATAAGTTGGAAGTCTAAAGTGATCTTAGCTTTCAGCCAGATGTTTTTATGTGTGAACATTATTAAGTTGTCACTGCTTCAGGTCCAGCTATGTATATGCTGGGGGTATGGGGGGGAGAGTGCTTAGATAAAAAGCTCTCTACCTTTCAACTTCTCCTCTGTACTCAGATATAGTATTAGCCAAGAAATGGAGCCAAGAGACAGGAGTAAATACAATTGGTTAAGCAGGTCAGCTTTGGTTTTAAAGGGTCTTTCTCTCATTTTTCATGGTGACTCTGGCCATTGGGACCCTCCCCTCAAATTTACTATCAGTTAATTACTTTCTCCTAGGGACATTTACATTTTGGCAATATACTTTCAGATGAAAGAATCTTAAGTTCCTTTAAGATCCAAAAGAATTATGATGTTCCAAGCTTCTTAACAGGTAGCATGGGTGATGTTTGAGAACAAAATAAAAGCTAGGCACAACCCTTCACTGGATAACTTTCATGACACGACTCCTTCTTGCATCTCTTCTTTTGCTACCTCCCCTTATCCTTGAAGATCTCTGTGACTCCATCTTGGGAAGGAGAAAGCAAGCAAATAAGAGACCAGAGACTTGGAGTTAAAATCAAGCTAAGTACATATGCACAGTGGAATTTTACGCAGCCATAAAGAAGGATAAAATTACGAACTTCACAGCAACTTGGATGGACTTAGAGTCTATAATACTGAGTGATCACAGAAACAAAAAACTGAGTAGAGCACATGTTCTCACTCATTAGCAGAACTTGAATAATTATCATAATACTATAAGAAAAGGATTGGCAGTAGTGGGAAACTGCCAGGGGAGGGGAACACACCTCATCAACAAGGGTACCTGCATATGACCATTTGTAAACCCAACCCTGAATTCTACCCAACACTTTTAAAATAAAAAAATAATCTCATAAAGAAAGCTAAAAGGCTAAAAGAATACCGGGGATCTTAGAGACATGTTCCTTTCCTAGCCTCTAAAGTGCTTGCCATTATAGAAACCCTCATGCCTTGGGCTTGACTGAGAAAGCATCTTGGGATGAACCCACTGTAAGGGAGTAATTGAGCCTCAGTGGCTGGGACAGGAGCCAGGTGGGAGGAAGGGGGGTCCAGTTCTTATTCTACTCTTTTGAGCTGGTCACTGTCTGATGGCATCAACCCATCACTCATCTAAAAAGTAGGCAAAAGACCTGCGACCAGCTTGAATTTATTTAGATATATATGCCACTGAAAGAAGAAGAAAAACAACACCCCTATGCAAGGGGGTTGCAGCTAACACTCAGCAGAAATTCACAAAAAGTGGAAAGGAAACACTGACTTCCCCCAACCCAAGCAATGAGTGGAAATGGACACTTAGATCAACTAGGCATATTTTTCTCTCTAAAGTCTCTTCCTTCTAACCCCCCAAATTTCTCTTCATGGCTTATGTTTTGGGATAGAAATGGAAGCAGAAAGGGAAAGAATCAGAGATAGAAGGAGTTAGAAGTAGGACATAGTAAGAAAAATAAAAATTTCTGAGTACATAGTGTCCAGGAAACGCTGATTGAAGGGACGAGAGAGAGCAAGAGCAGGCGGATGGAGAAAGAGGACTGTGTGCTCCTCGGGGGCAGAAACCATCTTACTCCTCTCTTTCCTCAACTCCAAGTACTTGGCACAGAGTTTTTGCTTTTAGAATAGAGTTACATGTTTTTGTTAAATTCCAAGTCAAAGCAGAAAAAGAGAGAGAAAAGATGGGTCTAAGGGGGTTGAACTATTACGTGGCCCTGGGCCCCATGTGACGGATTCCTTCCATAGGAGCATGATCTGCAGACATTTGTACTTTGGACCTAAATCTGAAAACAAAAGCCTGCCCTTCTTATCTATCCATTCTGGTGTCTCCACTCTTTTGGCTCTGGTTTGGCTCTGCTTCATTTGCTTTGGGTTCTTAGCTTTGATCCTTAGCTTTGACCCAAGCTGTGAGTGGAACATAGACCAACTAGGCATACATTTTCCCCTAAAGTCTCTTCCTTCTAACCCCTCAAATTTCCCTTCATGGCTTATATTTTGAGATAGAAATGGAAGCAGAAGGGAAAATAAGAATTTCTGGGTACATAGTCAGTGGCCAGGAAATGCTAATTGGAGGGATGAGAGGGAGGACAAGAGGAGGCAAAGGAAGAAAGAGAACTGTGTGTCCTTCACATTTGCCTTTTGGCCACTTCCTATCTATGGGGAGGTGTCTCGGGCACCATTCTGATTAGTCCTTGGCAGGCTCCAGGCTCTCATCTGCCTGGATGGAGAGGGGGGGATGCCATGGTCGATGACAGACCATTGTCAACATTCAGCATGGTGAAGAGAATAGGCTTGGACCCATGAGGGCTCTGCTTCCAACTTGAAGCTTGGAAGAAAAATTTTAGCACAGATGTAACTGTTTGTGCCAAGGAATGTGATCTAGTGTCATTTTGGTTGCACCATAGCTCTCTGCAACCAAGTCTTCTCTGCACCATGAGAGTCTGTGTTGTTTTGTTGCAGGTATTCCCACTCTATGGCCATGGTTGGACCATATCAGTCTATTCTTGTGGCCTGAGTGCCACCAAGAGGAGAGAGAGAACTTCCTAAAGGGCTACAAAACATCTTGGTCTTTCTCTTCAGGACTTTTGTTTTCATCTCTGTTAGGGGTCTTAGCTCTCCTTGTCCCTAAGTCTGAGAGTTAAGGTGGGCAGCCCACTTGTCCACAGGTACCTAGACCACAGAGCTCCCCCACCCAGACCTCACCACTCCTAGGAAGCTGCCCAGTCCATGTGAGCTCTATCTCCCTGTCTCAGGAATAGAGGGACTGCTCGTATTCCATGGGAGCCCACAACAGTGGGGGCCTGCCTACAGATCAAGGAAGGGGTACAATGAGAGACATCGAGCCCCAAGGTGTCCTCTGTGGAAGCCATTACCATTGCAAGTGCCTCTTATTGGGGAAACCAGTGTCCCAATTGAACATCCATAGATTCTGGTGCTGTCTTTGGTTACTGCCCAACTGCCAGAAATTCTTCTAGGATTGGCCTCTCCTGGCTGAAAATTCAACAGACACCATTTTCTAGGAAGGGCCACACAGTCACCTTACTACAAAGTCCCTTCTACCTTAGCTAGAAGGTAGGAAGGATCTACTCCTATCTCAGGAAAGTTTTGGTGTAATGACCACAGCTCTGTTCCTATTTCTCCAAGAACCTATTCCCAGAAGAAGACAACTGGAGAGTCTGTTTTGTTTTCTTGCAGGTATTCCCACTCTATGACCATGGTTGGACCATATCAGTCTATGACCTACTAGGTAAGAATGAAAGCTGCGCCAAGTGTTTGGGGCACTCTCTGGAGGTTCTTATGTTGCTTTTTGCAAGCCATTTCACCATGCGGCTGCCAGGTGTTGGGCGGAAACCTACTCCGAGAAGCCAAGCACAGGCACAGGAGAAGGAGGACTTGCCCTGAAGTCACATCTGGACATCCAGCCCAGCAGCTACTATGAAAGAGGACTTGGACAGCAGAAGGCAGCAAAGCAAAACGGCCTCAATGTAAACCCTAGAGCAGCTTTGGGAGGCAGGAGGCGAGGGTCAGGGGAATCTGCCCTTCCACAGGACAGCTGCTTTGGTGGCCTGAGGTACAGCAACCAAGCTTACCCCTGTGCTGGTTGCCTCTCTAAATTCTGAAAAATCTTTGCCACAGTCCACAGGGACCTCTGGAATGTAAGACCTGAGACACGAAGACCATGATGGAGGAGGAACAGACCTCAAGACACATGGTTACAGTCGCCTTCTCTGACTTTATACCTTCCCCAGCCTCACCTCATCCTTGTAGCTGGAGGCTTCAAGACACAACCTTCATCCTATCTTTTTTGGCAACAGTCACCACAGCCCTCTACTCAGTAGAAAGGCCTCTCACCACCTGCTCCTCATCCAGATTGTATCCCAGCCTTGTTGGTATACATGTCTTCACATGCACACCCATAGGTTCTCCGATAATCACCTAAAGAGAAGATCAGACAAAGTGTATCACTTGGGTTCTTGGGAAGGATTTGCTCTGTCTCCCCAGTAGGCCTGATCCAACTATCCAGAATAAGTCATTCACAACAACTCTATACCTGTTGCAACACCCCTTCTTCTTCCGCCTGCTTCTCCCTTCCCACCCTGCTACAGAAAATCTGGTTTCCATTCCCACCAAATCTCCAAAGCTCTAGTCACACCAACACTCTGGCAGCTTACCTGCCGTGGGAAAGTTACAGTAACCCTTCCAGAAAGATCTCTGAGACACCCTCGGATACATTGAAGACCACAACCCTGAGTTTCGGCGCAATCGTAGGCACAGCTCATCTTGTTGGTTATCAGACACTCAAGGCAGGAAGCTCTTGGACTGCAATTTGTGTGATAATTAATGTAACAAAAGATCAGAGTCCAATAAGCATCCCAACACAGTCCAATTTCACTGCTTTTCTTGGAGAAAGAACCACATAGATTGCTTGGCTCTGGTTGATGCCCTTCACGGCTCGTAATTTACCTCTAGTTACTGCCTGACAATGCTGAGGTATTAATTATACTTATCTGGAAGTAGTTTGACTGGGTGAGAAAAGATAGAGCAAGATGTGGAAGACAGGAGAGAGAACATGACATGGCGGGGGGAAATGTGGAAGAAACAGCAGCCAAGTGTCCTCTTGAACTTACAAGGCCATGTTTCCCCAACAAGAGGCACACTAAACAAATTCCACAGAAATCTACTAACTCTGGGACCCTTTAATCCTCGAGATAAAAAGTTGGGGATAACTACTAAGTTACAGCACAATTAAAAACCAACATGGTGTTTTAGCCAAGTACAACAATTAAAAGGAGCAAAATTCTTATTTATCAATCAAGCTAGTTTCCATTCTCCTCTCTTTCCTGACCCTGCAGTCCATCTCTTCCTATCTCCCTCCTCCCTACCAGGATGGCCGACCAGCACCTGTCATCTGCATATAAGTAAGTACACTCCCTTTTTCCCCCTCCCACACCACAGCTCAAGCCTGGGACAGATGCACATCTTTAGATGAGGTCGTCTAAAACAAAGCCAAGATGCATTACATTAAACTGCTGTCTTCAGGCGCTTGTGTTTTGTTTTGTTTTTGTTTTTTGTTTTCCCCTGAAAGGTGGATTCCTATCTGAGACACAGATTATAACCAGCAGGGTACAGGGTTCTTCTAATTTCACTTAGCACATTGCATTTCAAAGTGCCCTGACTACCAACCCCCGTCCAAAGCCCACTTTGTAAAGGCAGTCTCCTTGGATAGCAAAAAGGGAACCCTCCTCTGAAGAAAAGCAAAGGTCTTCCCACCGTGAAGACCCTCTCCAGAACATGCCACCACCTCCTCCATCCCACCCCCACCTCATTCAGTGTTTCCCAGCTGTTTTCATTCTGCAGATTTGTTGCTTTGTACGTGTGTAGCAGGCAACCAGTGGAAGCTTGAAGAAGATCACCCAGAAGGAAATAAGAGGCAGGGACCCATGCATAAGAGATACATTGACTTAATTACAAGTGAGAAGTTGACCCCTGACTCGGGAGATCTCCAGAATGGTGAGCAATGGCTGATTCAGAATATACCTCTGGGAGGCCTCTAGGGGGGACTGGAGGTGCCGCTGCAGCCTTGTGGAGGCAGATTCCAGTGGAAAGAGCCTTTGATTGATCCTACCCAACACTTGCATCCATGAGGTAGCATCGATAGAGGGCAGGATTGGCAAGGATGGGGCTGCCACCACATGTTCCACTGTGCTTAGTGAGGGGCTCCAAATTAAAAATAGGCCTTTGGGAACAAGCTAGAAAATATATGAGTCCTTTCCTCCTAAGCCAATCCTGGTTTTCCCAGCTCCCAGACCAATCCAATCCAAACAATGGAAAGTATATCCTTTAAGAAAATAAAAAATAACTGAGGTGCTTCAGCCAAACGGAAAAAGGTAAAGACTGCCACGGGGTTAGCACTGTTGTCTCACGCAGTGTGAACCTAGATGCTGAAAAGTTCTTCTCTAGTAAATCAGGCAAGTCTGCTTGGAAGTGGCCAGAAAACTGAGCTCACTTGAAATTGGGGCTTCTCCAAACCATGACATTTTAGATGCAACAAGTGCCACTTCCTTGAGGCTATGGCGAGACTCCTCAGGACTCTTGGGCATCTATCGCCCACAACTTGGTGTTATTGCTCTGCGGAAGGTGGCCTCTCCCACAGAGGCCTCACCCCCTGGACCCAATGCCTCTCCTCCTAACTCTGCTCTGGCCAGGGCGTCACCCCACGCTCAAATGCCCTCCCCTCCTTCCCTGTCTCCATCCGGTTTTCAATTAAAACCCCCAAAGTGATTGTTAAATTGGCTTCTGGTTTTCTTTAGTGATTTGGGGCTAAAACTATGTAACATGAAACAGAAGCACTACCTCCTTGATGTCCAACATAGAATAGTTCCAGATTGCCAGCTGATTTACTGGCAGCTAAAGCAAGGGTGTGTCTCAGAGGTGAGTTGAAGGTGCGTTGTTAAAAAGTTCAGTGTCTTAGTGGAATCATTCATGCAGGAATAAATTTGATACGGCTAAAGAGCAATAATGGAGTAAAACATAATAGAAAGCTGCTTTTGTATAATAAAAGCACCATGAATTTGACTAAGCATCTTGAAGCACTAGAGTCTCTACCTTCCCTCATCTCTCTCCCCTAAAAATCACAAATGTCTCAAGGGCAAGGACCATCTCTCACTTATCTTCCTATCCTTGACTTGCCAATGTCTGCAAGACGCAACAGTTGTGCAGCGATTTTTAACCAAATGAGCTGCTTACCCTTTGCCGGTGGTCCCTAGCCCCTACCTTCCCTGGCCCTCCTGAGGTCATGACAGCTGAGTTATCTGTGCACTCAAATCCTGCCACATTCCCATCCCAATCATGTCAAGACAGGAATTCTTATTCGAGCAGGCACAGCTTTGCCTGCCCACTGTCCAAAGCATGGCATCAACTCATTGCCCACCCTCAGCAGTCCAATTTGGGGCTTGGTGCCCTGGAGTTGGCCACTTGTGTTCTACAGCTGCCACTTGAGTCACGGCTTCTCCACCATCCTCACCCTTTGGGGTTGCTGAAACCTAGAGGCTTGCACCTTGGGCTTCACCACCAGGCGTCTAGTTCATCTGACCGAGCTTCCTCATTACAGATGAGCAGCCTAGTAAGTGCTCCAGTTCTGTTCACCCTTTGGTATGCTCCTGGGGCCCACAACAGAGCAGGTGTCTTCTGAGCCTCCTCTTTTGCTCTTGTTTCCCACTCACTCTCCCATCCCGGCTCTTTCCTAGAAAACAGAAGCCCCAATCTGACGCTCTGGATGAACAGCCTACTCTGTTGAAGGCAGACTATCCTCAGTCATGATAGCATCTCTCCGTGCTGGATGTGGGCCCTGCTTTGTGCCTCTGATAAGACACTCCTTCCTTGCCCCTCCTCCCACTTCCTGAACTCCAGGGACTGATCATTTGTATAAATCAAGGTGGGGAATGGCTGTACCCTTTGCCCTCCCAGTTGGCCCTACACTTAGCATCTGCTGATGAGAGGACTCTCCCATCTCCCAGGGTGGTCAGCCTTCAATATGATAAAGGGATCTGCAATACAGCAGTGACACCCTCCCAGCAATTTTATTCCAACTTCCTTCTTGCATTGTTTCAAAATGGAAGACAACTAAGTGGAGGTGGGGTGGGGTGATAGTTGTTCCGAAATGGGATCATGGCTATAAAACTAAGGTTTTTAGTCAGTCACATTCTTTGTGGAAGGAGAAGGTAGTCAGTACAGGTCTGTGGCAACCAGACATGCTGAGGTATCTGGGATAGTCCTACTTTCTGTAAGTTGTTTTTGGGTGTTTTTTTTTTCTTGCGAAGGTAATTTATGTTGTGGTTTCCTAAATATACAACTCTCTACATTTCAACTGCCTTGTTAGACTATACAAAATTCCAAAAACAGTTAAAAAATTTTTTTTCCAATCGTAGACTTGGGACAGGGGACCTGGACTAAGTAGCTGACCAGGCCATTTCTTGTGCAATTCCTGGGATACTTCTGGGCATGGAGCTGCTCCCACTCTGGGCCCCTAACCTGCCTCCCCTCCCCCACCCCCACTCTCCCACCCTCCTCCCACCCCGGGCTTCATTCCAAGAGCCATACTCTCATCAGCAGGGATATGAACTTGGCTCTGCTTGTCATCATTCTGAGTTCCTTCCCATGGGAGGCTAGTTGACAAAACTGCCTCAGACGGGCTAGAGCCTTCTGGGGCCTTCTGAGGCCTTGTGCACTTCTTTGACAGCAGAGATTTACCTACAGGGCTTTCAGCTTTCCCACTGTGCCCAGCCAGCCAGAATTCCTGGGCATCCTCTCCCCACCACCCCTTACTAGAGAACTTTCCTGAGTCATGCATCTCTTCTTGTAAGTGGGAGGTAACCTGGCTACCTTCTCTAGAGCTATTTACATTTTAAGCCTTTTTGAAGTGCATGAAGGAATGAAAGCTTGCCCCGTAGAAGGAAGTTTTAGCATTTAACCCTGGAGGGTGAGGAGACAGGGTAAGGGGGGCGGGGAGCTGAGGAGAGGTCCTCTTCCAGCTCCCCAATATCCTATACAACACAAGCTACCAGACCCAGCAGAGGCTGGTGAGGGTCAAATGTGGACAGTTCCCATATTCCCCCACTGAACAACAATCCTACAGCAAATGGCAGTGACAGGAGTGGCAGGCCAGGAACTGAGCCTGAGTTGCAAAACCATCCTGTCTGTGATCTTCCCTGGCTGGTCCCAGTCCCATGAGCCCATGCTCCCCTAATTCCTCAGAATTTCCATTTACTTCTAAGGTCCTGCTTAGTTTCCCAGAAACTACCTGGGAATGAGAACAGTGCCTGGCACATAGTAAGCACTCAGTAAATGTTAGCTATTAATAAGAAAGAGATAAATCCAGAATGGAATCCAGAGGGTACTTGCATAGAAGATGCTGGGAGTAGACAGGGGACTGGGATGGTGGAGGGCAGCTAAGCTCTCAGCACATGGTAGACTGTTCACTTAATGTTTCTGAACTGGAGGGAGTTTGGGTTCCTTAAGTTGGGAAAAGAATGCCTCTGGCCAAATGATAATGGTAAGAGTTCCTTATTATTCCTAAATCTCCAGGACGGTGAAAACGGTTTTCCAATCACTGGCTGAACATCCTGCTCAATGCCTAAGATGAAGATTTGCAGCCAACACCCCACCTGTCTTCTGTCCCGGCTGTGGAACTTTCCATCGGCTAGGTGATACAGAGAACTTTCAGAGGACATGATTCTTTCTGTGGAAAGAGGCTTTGTCAAACCAATTAAGCCAGCACCATTTGCAAGATACATGCAAACAGCCAGGGAAAAAAAAGACACAGAGCTGAGCTTAACCTTGCCACCCAAGCCCAGGGCCACTGTATTGCCTTCTTCCTTCCCCGCCTCCCTTGCCTGTTGCTCTGTACAGAGAGGATGGAATTTTGTCTTCATCTTCCAAGATCCTCTGGATTTCCAACTGGTCCTCTAGTACTGCTTCAACTTTTTAAATCTTTTGGCTGGGCCCAGTCATTGATGCTCTGCCAAGGATCTTTGTGCTGAGGGTGAGAGCCCGGTTCTCAGGTACAGGTGAAGCCTTATTTCACCTTGAGCACCACTAGGACCCAAGAGCATTACCCCCAACCTGCAGATGGGATACCTCAGGACAGACATTGACTATCTTGGCTACCCCACACCCTCAGATTCTGCGTCATGGAGATCCCAGCATGCCTTGTGATTGAGCCAGCCTGAGTTTGGCAGAAAAATACGTTTGAGACAGATGATAACAAACCTTGAAAGTAAAGTATGGAATTGAGGATGGGGGCACTGAACTGAGCAGAGAATTACCATGATCAGCAATGTGCTCCAGGCAGTGGTGGCAGGCAGAGGGGATTGTATGGGCAGAGCCTAAAGGCAGAGGGACTGGTTGCACGGACCCAGATGGTTTTCCCTCAAGATCGAAAGGAGAGGCCCAACATGAGACACATTTCTCAAGAACTGACATGGATTGGGGAAGTGTAAGAAAAGGAAAGTCCATCACTACACTGAGAAACTAAATGATTCCAAGTCTACTGTAGAGGGACATGTTCATGCTGCTAGAAATGGGGAAGGGGACTGGCGTTTAGCAAGCACTTATCGCATAGGTCATGGGTACTTATTGCAGCATTGGAGGCATTCATGGAACATCAGAAAAAAGGACCTTGCTTCAAAGGCTACACAGAAAAGTGTAGAACTAGGATTCTAACCTAGGTGTGTGAGCCTAAAGTCTTGAAGTGTTTTTCTAGAGAAGCCAGGGGAAGAGCCGAATAGAGGGGGAAGATAACAGTCTTGAACATGTAGAGGGGCTAACAGAATGGACAGTTGATAAAAATGTGGGCATGGGGACTGGAAATAGATCAGACCAGCAGATGACTCGGGGAGTCAGTCAGCTGTGGAGCCTTTCTCATGGAAACTCCCAGAGAGGGTCAAGTCTTCAGCATGAGTTACATTTCAGGAAGAAAGCTCATTCTAGAGCCAAAGTCATGAAGAAGAAAAGCCGAGAGAGGAGAAGCAAAACCAGGTCTTTAGCTGGAGTCAAAAGAGGCAGTGTTAAAAAAAAAAAGCATAGAGAAGTCACCAGCTTAGAACACTAGGCTGACATAGTCTAGGAAAACAAGAAAAGACCAGTGGCTTTAGCACAGCTAGAAATACAGTGATTTCTCATCCATCGGTGTCATGATGGTGGGAAGAGAGGCTACTGAGACGGCAACTGTCGACTCTTTCAAGAAACTTGGCAGTAAAAGAAAGAGAAGCCTGAGAAAGGTGATGAAGTGTGGAAGAACTGTTCTTTGGACCAGTCTAACAATCAAATTGGACAGGCTTAGGCACTTGGCTTTCAATCCCAGCCGTGTTCCAACAGAAATCATCCCAAACCAAATCATTTATTGGCCTGAACAGACCACACTTTCGTGGCAAAAGTTTTATAATGCTGTTCCTTTTGGCCTCAATTCCTTGTTGGGAGTGCTTTTACAACCATCACTGGCCTACAAAAATAATTTACCTAACACAATGTTAGAATCTTGGAGACCATTGAGTCCAGCCCTCCACTCCACGTTGCAGTGAGAATGACTTGAATGTGATGACAAGGTGCCTTGTAGATCCCAAATCTGTGGGCAGCTCTGCGCATTTTCATAGACTGGTAAAACCTCTCTAACATTTACAGATTTAGTCTGTCACTTGGCAGATACCTTTCAATGGTCTTTGGCCTTTGAATTGGGAAGGGGACTCTCTGGGGAGAACAATATTAAATAAAACCTGAGGGGAAAGCCTCCTTCACTTGTATGTGCGCCAAGGTTGCTGAGATCCTGCTCCCACTTTCTTGCCAGGCTTTGTGTCCATCCAGATGGGACACCTTTTTGTAAACTGCACACAGGAGCGCAGGCTAGTGGATGCCTTGTCTACACATTTACATTGGGAGAAAAAGAATGGAGTGCTTCCTCATAAGTGGGAAGTAGCTTTTTCCTCAAGAGGTCATTTTCTTTGACCAGAGCCTGTTAGGGAACACAGGTCTGGCCCCCAAATGCTGCTCTGGTTTTCTGCTCAGCATTGAAGGACATGCCTGGGAGAACTTGGATTGAGTGCTCCACTGGCCATAGTGGTCTTAGGTAGAAAAGGTCAGCCTCCAGAAAGAATACTGGATAAAACAGGGTAAGAGACTGAAGCAATCTGTTGAGTTGTGGGAACAAGCCCTAAAAGGATTCAATGTCTAGGGCTGAGACAGAAAAACAGGAATTAAGCAGGAAAGCTGACCTCAAGGGTCTTAAGTAAGCAACTACATATCATCTCTGCTTCTGTAAATACACTTTAAGTAAGCAGCTACATGCCATTTCCCCTAACTGCAATCTCCGCTCCTGTAAACACGCTTTATTACACCTCATATGGAAATGTCCATAAAAATGCTTCAATGCTTATTGTAGAAGTAACCGTTCCTGGTCCTAAATTTAAAAATTGAACCCACCAATGGCAAACCCATGTATGTTGCAACCACAAAAAGCTCTATAAAAGCAGCTTAAAACTGAGGGTTGGGGTTCAGGTTTTGGGAGGCAACTCTACCTGAGACTTCTGGAATAAACACCTTCCATTCTCCTCTCAGTCTCCCGTGCCTGTCCTAAGTGCACTCATTCCTGTTCCTGGTGAGTTGCTGCAGTTGCTGTTACAATGCAAAATATTGTCAACTGTGAAATTTACACAAATTATTTTAAATACAATATTATCAAGTCTGATCTTAAAAGAAAAAGAAAAAGAAAAAAAAAACCTTGAATGAGCCAGCTGAGACCAGACTACAGGAGGTTAAATCATGTGAAAACTCTTTTTGTTAAATGGAACTACATTTAGTTAAGAACCACTTGTGTAGGATATGTCTTCAAACCAAATACTGTTGCCATTTGCCAGAGAAAATGTGCTTTAATTCCTTGATGCCAAAGAATGTCTGATACATTGTATAATGAAACTAGAATAATTGAGCTACTTGTTCATTACAAAGATCTCTAGCCGAATACTCAAAATTCTTCAGCAGCTGAGTGGGTTTGGAGTGAATTAACAATGTTCTTTTAAAAAAAAAATTAATTTTGAGGTAGGACACACATTTTACAATAGAATTTTTTGTGAAGTGCTACTGAATGCTTTTTACTCAAAGAAGGATCATACATTATTCTTTGTTGATAATGCCAGGGTGATTCAGAAGGACAAGTAAAATGTTAGCCAAAGCATTACATAGACCAGACCAGCCTCACTCAGTCACTTTTCTCTGTTTCCTCAGGATTTTATGCCCTAAGCCTATCACTTCTCTCTTACAAAGTTCTTGCCAAATTGCCTTGCCTCACTGTAATTGGAACACCTATTTTCCCCATGAGCTTGTGAGCCCTATGAAGGCAGAGACTATGCCTTGTTTTCTTTTCTTTTCTCTATTATTCTTTCCCATTCATGATTGTCTTAAGAGACCATGCCTTATTAACCTCCCAGTCCTCAAGAGCACGCAACAGAGTACTTAATACCTCAGGAGACGTTGCTGTTGGGTGCACAAACCCAAACGATTAATAATTATTACAAAAAATGGAAAAAAAATCCAAACTCAGACTGATGCTGCAGTCTGGGCAACACAATGAGACCCATCTTTAAAAAATAAAAAAAAAGTTTTAAAAATTAGCTGGGCATGGTGGTGTGTGCCTACTATAGTCCCAGCAACTCAGGAGGCTTACCTGAGCCCAGAAGTTCAAAGTTACATTGAGCCATGATTGCACTCTAGCCTGAGCAACAGAGGAAGATCCTGTTTCAAATTAAAAAAAAAAAAAAAAAAGACCGATTCTAGACATCACTGAGGTACAGTCAAAGTGACATGCAAGTTGAGTCAGGCCCCTCTAGTACAGTTTCTGGCTGTCTTTAGAAAAGCCGACTAGAGCTCTGGCAGCACTGAGCTTGGGGAATGCAGAGACAAGTGGGAAAAGATAGAAGTGGCATTGTCAAACATGGCCAGACCAAGAAAGGCAGGCGACGGAAGGTTTCAAGGAGTGTGTGATCATTTTAAAGACCATGGACAGGTTAAGGAAGATGAACTAGGAAAGTCTCCTGGATTTCAGAAAGCTGTTTGATGATTTTTCAACAGTTCCCAGAGAGGGGAGGCTAGAGGCTAGATGGCAGGGAGACCAGAGGGGTTGGGACCTGGGTCAAAGACCACACATTTCTAGAGCTGGCCCTGAAGGGGACAGTGGGGCACAGCAGCTAGGAGAGGCACCCAGGTCAGACTGGGGCTGGGGGAGGGACGGACACTGGAGCTGTATTTCAGCAGCAACTCTCTGGGCAGGAGTCCTGATAGGAGAAGCCTTGAGAAATAATCGGAGGAACAGGGGCAAAGTGCATGCTTCCCCTGAGACTGCAAAGAAATAGAAAAGAATCGATGTAGATTTGACATACTTTTGTGATTATCCCTCTCCCAAGTCAAGACAGCATGTGGGGGTGTGACAAGGATGGACAAGGAAGGATGGAGACCTTCATAATCACTTTTTTGCAGTGTGTGCTAGTCTCTAAAAGGAACTAACGGCAGGAGTGTGGATCCATGAATCTTTCTCAGATGACGCTGTCACCTCTAGACTGGTGATGGGTCGTCAGTGCTAATCCATGGACTAGTGTCTGTCCGTGGTAAACTTCTCACCAAATACAGACAATGGGGTACTTTTTTCATAGAGTCAAATTCAGTTTGAAGGACTGCCCTTTATGCTGAGATCATGTTCTCCTCACTTTTTGGTGTTAATACGCTCTTTGCTGAACATAAAACAATGACAACAGATCCGGGTATGGATTTTTCCCTCAAAATCTTTACTTAGCAAACAGAGCAGGGTAGACACTAAAAATAGTTTTCCTCATGGCCCCCAACCACCACCATTTATTTTTCACATTCCTGTTTGCAAAATAAATTACTGGGGAGCGCCACTGTCTTAAAACAAATGTTTATATGCCTACAAAATACAATTTTAAAAGATCATTTTTAAAAAATGAAGTCTTTTTGAATACCCAAGGAAAGAAGTTTCTGGTCTGGATTCCCCAGACCACTATGGTACATGAGCCACCACGGTCTTAGGTAGAAAAGGTCAGCTTCCAGAGGGAGCACTGGATAAAAAAGGGGAAGGGCTGAGGATGTCCAACCTCATGCTAGCATATTGGTTAGCTTGTGATTTGTTTTCTGTGAGTCCTAGCCTACAGTGGAGCAGGAAGCCAAGACTTTTTGACTCAACTATTTCCCAAAGGGCCAAGTGATGGCTTTTGTGTACATCTCTCTCCAGAGACACCAATGAACATACGAGGTGGGAATTTCATGCAGCCCTGGGGTCCCAGACCTCTAGATGTGGAAGGAACTTTAGAATTTGCCTTGGGTAAATGACAGATATACTCAAGGCCCCCATCTCCAAACACCCCGGCCAGCCTTCTTCTCCATCTCCACATGCCTCCAAACTCAGGATTACACCAGCCTCCTCTTCCTTAACAAACAAACTTCAGGCCAAATGACGGCAGTTTGGCCCAGTATGCTAAGCCTTCCAGGGGAGTCAGCGCCCCCACAGGGTAAGGTGCATTTTCTCCTTTGTAGTAATGGCCATTTGCTTCAAACATTTAATGCTTTCCTGGCTGTGTGACTCAGAGCTGCCACTGCAGTCTCACAGTCCCCTCCAACAAGGGCTTCTCTTCCAACAACCCAGAGATCAGCTTCAAGACCCAGGCTCTCGTATCCTACCCCAGCCTCCATTATTTCACCAGGGTTTTCCTGCAAACATCCCCACTGCTCTATGCCCTCCCTGGTCTCCCTGTTCCCCAAGAAGTGGCATCTTATCTCTAGTAAACTCTACCGCATGGGAGTTGCAATTCTCCCATATTAGTATTTAAAGTCTCATAGTAGTCTTTGAGGCTGAAGGATTAGGAATGACAAAAACCTCTAGAGCTGGTGGGTGCTTAGCATAGTGAGCTAACAATGTGACTGTAAGGACATTATGGACAAAGGTAGGGGACATTAGAATAGGAAGGACTTAGGCTACTCTGAGGAATTGGCAGAGGACCCAGGAAAGTTTCGCAGAGAAGACAGTTGATGTGGGCCTTGAGATATGAGAGGTGGAGAGAGGATCTACCAAATCCAGCTCCCTGTCTCTTGATATAGAACCAACCCAGAGAGCAAAGCAGGAACTGGAGGGGAGCACCACATCAAGAGCCAGGGAGAACTCACCAGCTGGAATGCAGCTACTGTTTAGGGTAGTGTAACAACCAAATGTTCCCTCCTTACCCAGTTGGGATATGCCCCAGCTGATTTTACAAAGTCATCTGTCCACTGGCTGTAAACAGATTTAATGCCCAAATGTCATTTAAGCTACTCTGTATTTTTGGCTTGCTTAATTACTTTATTTCAAGCTCATAGAATAATTTAGTTTTATGGAGTCCATGCTACAAAAAAATAAAGCGTATAAAACTGTATTAACTGTTAGGTTGACAAGTTTGATGAGTTATATTGACCTCTCACCACCATGTGTGCCCTTGGGTGATGATTAAAAGTAGTGATACAACGACTTTATGATAAGGCATTTAGTGCAAGATATGTCAAGAGCTTCTGTTTCAAAAGCTCATCACTAGAACTTTCCAAGAAAAACATTTGCAAGGGAATCAGGAAGTCTTGGCTTCTAGCTCTGGCTCAGTTCTGGTCACTCATCCCTAAGCCACCAGTTACTTTACTTTCTCCTCTGTAGGAAGGAAGCCATTTTCTAGGAAGGGGAAAAATAAGATGGTCTCCAAGTCCTCTTCCTGCTCTGCCACTTCTAGGATTAAATTCAAGGGATTTCTTTTTGTTTTAATTAATTTTGTTATTTTAAATATGTCGGGTACACTTCAGAATTAGATATATAGTTGTTCATTATGCAGGTACCAAGGGATTTCTTTATTGAACAGTGATCCAGAACCTTCCCTTCCATGCCCATCAATCATGTTTAGCGTTTGCACCTGAAGCTCTGAATCCCTGCTTTCTCAGGAGCTCTTAGCACTGGTAGTTTGTTTACAAACATTGCTCAGTTGCTTAAGATCATCATCCGTCCCACTTTAGCTATTGCTGAGAAGGAGCCAGCAGGACTGAAGGAAGAGAGAACAAAGGATCTGGGTCTGGGACAAAGGACCACCCTTGGGGTCACAGGATCGCTGCTTTTCCTTAAATGAGAAAATGAAGCTTGAACTGACTGCTAATCCGATCCTGCCCACGTGGTTAGTGGGAAGCTGGGAGAGGAGGTGGTTGGGACCAGGCCCCCTCATCTGACAGTTCCATGCTTGGAGTAGGTTTGCTGGAGCCAGCAAGGGTATTTTCTGGCTCTCTCGATCCTCTGCCTCAGAGGCGGGCTTCATAGAGAGACAAGGGACCTTCTTTCTGCAAAGACAGGGCCCTTTTTTGAGGCCCTGTTTACTCTTTTCCATTGCTGGTGGTATCTTCTAGATGAAGGGCAACTGGGCTTCTTGCCATCATCAGGTCTTCCCTCTAATCCCTAGTTTACATGGCTTTCTGTTGAGCAAATAAACACTTGTCCCGCCCCCGACAAGACAAAGGCAATTCATTCACAGGAGCTGCAGGCCAGCTGACAGATGTTCTGGCCTTCTGGTCCCACAGCTAGGCTTGATGCTGACCCCAAAGGTGAAAGGCTCTGTCACCCATTCTCATCCCCCGGTTGGCCAGTTACTACCCAGGAACATCCAAGAATTTTGACATTTGTCTTTCCTCCCCTACTCCTGCCTCCACAGCTCTTACTGGCTCTTAGAGCTGTTCCCAAAGTGGCCTTTGGTCAGGTCAGCTGGAGAATGGAAAAGATGGGCCATGTGGCCAGGGCTGCTTCGCCACAGCTGCTCAGGCTCTGCATCTGTAGACCTGACTGTGCCTTTGCAAAGAAAAGGCCATAAGGAGCCCTTTCATGCACTTCCCTGCAAAGAGAGAACCACCTCAATGAGAAATCCCTTTCCAGGAAACAAATGACTGAAAAAACAAGTGCCACCTTCTGGCTTATGCTCAGCAATCTTCCATGCACTTGTAGTTCACAGCCCAAAGGGGGCGCCGCACACTGCATCTTATGTGCGGTCTAACTTTTTCAGTTAGAGAAGCACCCAGTCAGGAGGTTGTTGGACCCAGAGGAGGGAACATTGACCTCCTGCAGGACAGTCTTAGAAGTTTCTACAAAGAGGAGGTGATATTTGAGCTGGGTCCAGAGGAAAGGTGGGCTCTCACTGGGCAGAAGTGGGGATGGGAGCACTTTTATCCATGCAGTTACATCTGTGTGAAGGCAAGAATGCAGAGCCCATCTGAGCCCCAGGGAGGATGGAGCAGCAGCCAGTAAGGCAAGACCAAATCACCAGAGATGTGCTCCTCCAGTTTGTCCACCTGTCCACCTGGAAGTCCTGAGCCACAAGAAAGTACTGAGCACAGAGTAAAATTATTTAGACTATTTTATTCATAGAAATCTATAGAAAGAGCTTTGAGGGAAAAGTGATTCCTACGGAGTCCTTAAAAGAGAAGGCACCTCCATGATTTCAGCTCAACTTCTTCTCTAGGCCTCCTTGGAGTCTCCAAACATTTTTCTACACAAACTACTTATACCCTAAGCCACAACCATCAAGAGGGCTGGAAGCAACCTATTAGCTTCTCAGTGAGGGCTTGGAGCTTTTCAATTCTTTTCATAGGAGATCATCTCTGGGGCACATGGTCGGTGTGATAGAAATTTGAGTCACTTGTGGGAGCATTGAGTGAAACTGAACCCTTGCTCCCCAGTCAGTTGTCATGGCAGAGTTTTTCAGGAAGAAGACTGTATAGGGCCTACTCCTGCCAAATCTGCCAGCTCGGGGCTTTGGCTCTATATTTCTTCCTCAGCCTGCAGCATCTGAGCAGCACCACCCCAGCTACTGCTCCAGCCCCATACTGGAAACCAGCTCCTGCTGCCTTTCCACCAAATGCTCTTCTTCTGTACCCTTTCTTATTGTATCAAATGCTTGGGTAGTATTCATGTAACTTTTTGTTTGTTTAAAAATATATGGTAACAGGAACATTCCCCTAAGAAAATCATCCCCCTCAGAGACAGAAAACAATAGTAAGACACAAACTGAGTTGGACATCAATATGATTGAAGGCCAACAAAGCACGATGGGAGAAACATATCAGGAAGGAGAAAGTGGCAAAGAGATGTAAACCGAAAGCTAAGAAAAAAAAAAATCTGCCTCCTCAGGGAAGTCAGTGTAACCAGTCCGGGTCGTGGGAAAGCTATCAGAAGAAAAATCAGGTCCAAAGGAATCTGCCACATTGAGGGTTAAAGAGGTAGTTTGCTTGAACATGAAATGGACATAAAAAAGCTGGACTTTTGAGGCTACCTGCGGAGGTGAACAAACTGGAAAGACCAGCTGCAAGAATATCCATGTGGGGAACCCCCAGAAGGTGTTTCTCACACTGGACTTGGTTATGTTGCCTGTTTAATTGGCTTTCTCTCGCTGATACCCTGAGATTGCACTCTTTATTCTTATCCCACTAAGGCAGACACAGCATAAAACTGAGATGGCACAAATCTCCCTTTTCAAATTAGACCAATTTAGCCAATTATACCAATTTTAGATTGAAGGCAAGCTTCACCTCACTTTGGACATAGGGACTACACCTACAAGATCAAGGCTTCTTCTGCCAAGCCAGGTGTACAAAAGGTCAAGCAGAGAATGAAATGCTCTTCCTCTTCCAAGGATTCTTAGGATCAAGGACCCTGCATACTGACCCTATTCTGGCTGACCCTGCTGTTCCTTACCCTTCCCTTCTTCATCTGGCCATCCAAGACATGCTTACTGCTTTCTCTGGCCTGAGTCTTCTGCTTTCCATCCTTCGGTTGACTAGATCTTATTTATCTGTCAACTTCTTTCCCATAAAGTTATCATTGGGTTGCTTTGTCTTTGTGAGGCAGGGTTACTGGTGGTTAAATTTAGTCCATTGGGAATGACTAGAATCCTTGGGAAAAAATGATTATGTTATGCTGGCATTTAAAAACAGATGTCTAAAGGGTATGATGCCACCAAAGATTAAGCAAAATTTGTTCTTCAAAGTTGCATAAATATTATTTTTAAAAGTTAAGATTTTGGTAATGATTTCCCTGCCAGAAGAAAAAGTTCATAAAATCTTCGGTAACCTCCATAAAATGGTAGAGGTACAATTCTAAAATAGCAATGACAGGAAAAAGATCGGGATACAATAAAGTATAGGCTTAAGTTTCTTTTTCTCACCTGATTATTATTATTATTATTTTAACCATTTTTGGGGGGTTCTCATCAAGGAACTCATGGCCAGCTCCTCCCCACCCAATGTCATCTCCAGCCCTCCTCTTCCTCACCTCTATCTGCTCATAAATACTCTTGTATGCCCATACTGGTTCTGCCGGCAGACATGAACTCAACATTGACCTGAAACTATTGAAAATTCAATTGCACAGTTCTGAGTATATTGACCTATTTGGGATTTTCCATCTCCCATTCTACTGTAAGGGAGCGTTATTCACTTGAGGGAATTTGCTGACTGAGAGACCTAGCCTGGGCCCAAAGGCACATCATTAACTCCATCCTGCAAATCGCAGACTCAGATGATGGGCTGAATGCCCTCAGAGGGCTCTTGTCAAATCCTAGTCTGAGTTCTCAACTTTTAGCATGACTCCCCATAAACAACAGCCTGTTTTCATCAGGGCAACACTGGGTAAAACGTTATAGCAAGAAAAATGTTATCCTTGGTGTCTTCTTATGAAAGAAGGTACTGAGTCTCCTTGGCCTTGTGTCCTTTTCCAACTGTGTCCCTCCCTCTCAGGTCATAGTCTTGAACTGAAGGTGTCCAACATCATAACTAGCACAACCTTCAATCTCTAGACCCGTGGAAAGAGATCCCAGACATCTTATAGGAGGTTCATTTCAAATGCAACCTCCTCTGGCAAGCCTTCTTTGTTATCCAGCCTGCATCTTTCTCTGTTCTGAAGTCCTGCGACCACTGAAATTGCCCTTTCTATGTGTACTTGGGCACTTTTAAACCACTAGACAGTAAGCTCCTCGAGGACAGGATCCACATCTGATTCATCTCTGGGTCCCATCCAGGGCTGGGCCCCGTAAACCCTGTAGGAGGTACGCAGGAATGGCTGGAGGAGGAGTGAGGTTCTAACTGCCAGTAGACTGAGAGGAGCTCAGGCCAGGAGTCTGCCTCTTCCTCAGACTGGTCATTTCCCTTTCTTCTCCTTCTCACCCCCAACCCATTCCTGAAGGACTTCTCTCTTTCAACAACTCCAGCCAACTGTCACTGAGGGACAGAATCCTCTGAGAAGAGACTTCAGCTGTTAACGGTTTAGAATGTTGCTGTTCCCAGGAGTCTTTGCACTGAACAGTGGAGATGGGGTATTGGTATGGGGAAGGTTGAAAGAGGTGAGGGTGAGAACTTTCACTCCCCAAGGACATGCACTCCTATTGGAGGGTTTAGACAGGGCAGCCTGGGTTAGTGAGGACTTTGGAGGGGGAGAGAGCTGGTTCTTGCCACCCCTTCAATCATAGCCCTTTAGTACTCTGAGCTGCTCTTCTTCTGCCTATGTCCTTTTAAAGAAAGATCTATGTTCTGGCACATGGTAACTCTTAAGCAAGTTGTTGTTATTATATTATTATTTCATTACTATAAAGTCAAGAACATATCATAAACGTGTGAAAACACAAATAGCCCACTCTAAACACATGAGTGCTTGGACATGCCAAGTACAAGATGTAGGTGGGTTTAGTTAGGCAGAAGTTCTGAAAGACAGTGTTCTTCTGGGTTTTGAGGCACCTGCCTCCCTGGTGGTGGAAATTGAGCAAAGACAAGAACGTGAAAACCAGCAGGTTGTATGTGCATGGGGATTTGCTAAGAGACACTCCTTCTAAGAGACCAACAATTAGGCTGACTAGATGTCCAGAAGGCAGTGGGAGGGGGAGAGAAAAGGCAAGATGAAGGGACATGTGATAACACATTCAACTTTCAGCTGCAGTTGCACGTGTTAGCAGGTCAGTGAGAAGAAATGTCTTCTTGGAGCCTGAAGATCTCAGACTGAGGGTGAGAAGTGGTACCTGGGGTCCCAGGGATTGAATGGATCACCCAGAGCAGGTGCAAGGGAAAAAGGTGCAGAATGCAGCAGAATTGTCAAATGCAAAGCGGGCAGTGATGCTGGTAGTGGTAATAATAGTTTCTGCCCTTCCAAGCTCAGTAAAAAGTCCAGAAAGATAAGACCAGGGAGAAAAATATAGGATCAGGGAGGAGGAAGCCATTACAAATCTTAACTGTGCTCTAAGGGCAACTTTGTTTAAAATAGATATTGGCATTGTATTTAGACAGTTAATGATTTCAAAAATTGACACTATTTTTTTTCTGGGTTGGGATAAATGTTGAGTTGAAAGTCCCTCATGGTCCCTGTCCCTGGTGCTGGATTTGCACAAGTGGTGTCACCCTCCCCCCACCCCCGTTTCAGAGTGTTGTGGAAATAATTGCTTTCTCCTTATTCATCTCCTATTAGCTGCCAGGCAGGCAGTAGATCTTGCCAAGTTAAGTCACCTTTTATATAACTCGTGCTTCTTCTCAGCCCTATGTCACTAAGCTAACATTTGCTGTGTAGTGTGGAAGGAGTCAGCAATACTTTCCAAGAGTAAAATTCTCTCCCTATTTTTTTTCAACCCAAGCCCACTCCAAGATCATGCTTACAATGGTTTTCAGTGAGGGGTGAGGTTATGGGAAATGTTTACTGCCTTTATGTTTTTTGTATTTTCCAACCATTACTTCCATAGTTAATTTTGTTTGCTTTAAAGAAAGAAAAGTAGATTACAGATTATTGGAGTTATCCCTCTTGAAAAGACTTCTAAGAGAATCCTCCTAAGTCATGAAATTCCCAGTGACTTGACAATGCCTGTGTGTCTCTTTCAAGATAAAGTCCTCAACATAATATTAAATGTTTTTAAATTTATTTTTAAAAATATGCATAGCAATAACTACAAGGTAAGCTTTAGGACTGCATTTCCAAACACGTTTATTGTCCCCCAAGAGGCTGTGACTCTTCCTTTCAATGCAAGACATCACCTGTGAGCATCAACTCTGCAATGCATTACAGGAAAGTGTCATTGTGGAAGATGCCTGGGGACGGAATTGTGAGGGCCTGGCCTGTGTCATATGTCTAGGAGAAACTCAGCTAGGAGGGAAGAATGGAAAAGACAGTCATGAGGTTACGATTGTCTCAAAACCAAATGCTGACCATATGAACTTGAAGCACGAAGTGCTGCTCACTGGTCTCCACTGCTCATCTGCCACCCTCCACACTCTGGGTCTGCTGATGACCTTCCACCCCCCACCCCCCAGTGTTCCCAACATGCTCTCTGCTGGCCTACTGCTGGCCCTTCCATTCATTGATCCGAACTTCACTGAGCATCTAGTACACATTCTTCACTGTACTTTTGCTCTGATTGAAATGGACATGGCAGGGGCCCTATCTGAAGAGACTTACAAGCTAAGGGGAGAGGCAGTCACACAAACATCAGTCAGCAGATCACTGCTGCCGCAGAGGCACATACAGAGCAGAAGGGAGCACAGAAAGCTTCTAGTTCTGCGTGCAGGACAGGGGTGGGGAGGAAGCAAGTAAGGGAAGAGAGTCACAAAGGAAGGGACACTTAAATTGACATACCAGGTAAACTGAGGGGGTAGAGTGAAAAACCAGGGGGATACATCAAGTGAAGGACTCAGGAATGATGAAGAAAGTTATCTGGGATTCACTGTGCCAAAATATTAAACAGAAGACTGATCCTGAAGACTGAGCTCCATTGACCTAGGAATCAAGGGGGGTAGACGTGATAGGCAGGATTCTAAGGTGGTCCCCAAGATTCCTTCCCTGGTGCACATGCTTTGAGAGTGGGCAGGACTTATGAATATGATATGACTTCACGATTGCATTTCTGATAGTTTATATGATGAAAGGAATTTTATAGGTGTAATCAAGGTCCCTAGTCAGTTGACCTTGAGTTAATTAAAAGGAATATTTTCCTGGGTGAGCCTTAACCCTTTAAAATGTTCCAGGCCTCCCCGGAAGTCAGAATGCTTTGTAGCATCTGCAGAGATGGCCTTGAACAGGCAACCTGTCATGTCGTAGAGAAGAATATGTGACAGGAAACAGCAGGTAGCCTCTAGGAGCAAGAACTGAATTTTGCCAATAAACAGTGAGCTTGAAAGAGAACCCCAAGCCTCAGAGGAGATTGCAGCCCTAGTCAACACCTGGATTTCAGCCTGGTGAGACCCTGAGCAGAGGACCCAGCTAATCTATACTCGGATTCCTGGTCCACATGAGAGAATAAATGTATACTGTTTTAAACTAGTAGGTCTGTGGTGATTGCATAGCAACAGGAAATTAATACCATGGGTGAAGACAGAAGTAAATGTTGAGGATAGAAAAAAATGAAAGATTTAGGGCCCTGTGAGAAGCTGGGAATGAAGAGAGGATTCTGGCCAGCTGGAGTCATTCATCCAATCAGAGGTGCTGAAATGTAAAGTCAGGCAAAGAAGCTCTGCCCTCCTCCTCAGGAGAGCAGTGCTTAAAGCTCCCAAGAGGGATTAAACATTAAACCCAAAGTCTTTCCTCATGAGAGGAATGCTTCATGACTTCTGCTCAACAAGAGATTGGTGAAGAAAATGGAATCCGGACAGAGATGAAATTTACACACTGGAAAGGTATCAACAAAGTTTTTCAGTCAAAGGCAAAGGTTTCTGGCCCATGACACTTTGTATTTCGGAATGTAGTTGTTTCCTGGAACTTTCATCTTGTCACTTGCTCCCAAAGGCACAAAAACAAGCTCTTCCATTTTGTGGTGTATTCCCAGTCCTTTCAGAATATTGAAAAAATGAAAGCACAGCCAGTATATTTTTCCCTCAAAAGAACCAATATTGGGGTTTCCTTCTTCTCTCCCTTCCTCCCCATCCACCCCTCCCTCCCTTTCTTCCTTCTTTTCTTCATTCTTATATTTTTAAAAAGGTCACAGCAGCTTTTTTTTTTTAAGCTGGTGAATCATTTCAATGTTTGAATCATTTAAAATGGTTCAGAGGAACCATTTATTTAACATTGGAAACAATTAGAGTTTATATAATATGAACAGAGAGACAAATTACTTTCCAAATAAAACTTTCTGTCTTTTTTTGTTCCACCATCTGAAGGGCCCTAAATCCCCACTGAAAATAACAAAACATTTTTAATGACAAAATTATCTTTATGGAACTGGAAAGTCCCAGCAGACTGAGCAATAGAGAACTAAGTACTTATTGTGTGAGAAAAGTGTAGCACAGTGCTGCCATCATGTCCATAAAGTAGTGGAAGCACATTACGGACAGACAAAGGCAATTAGAAATACAGGAGAGTTATATGAAGCACGAGGAGTCCAGACCATCAGAGGTGCAATTGCCAAGGAGGAGGGAAATTGCCTAGAGCCTAGGTAACCAGAATTAAGCTCATCTTTTTTTTTTTGAGTTGGAGTCTCACTCTGTTGCCCATACTGGAGTGCGGTGGCCGCTCCCGGCCACCACAGCCTCAACCTGCTGGGCTCTGGCGATCCTTCCGCCTCAGCTTCCGAGTAGCTGGAATTACAGGCGCGCGCTACCATGCCCGGCTAATTTTTTGATTTATTGTAGAGATGAGGTCTCGCTTGCCCAGGCGGGTCTCGAACCCGCGGGCTCAGGCAATCCACTCACCTCAGCCTCCCAAAGGCGCGGGAT
>CAUYQG010059136.1:0-21049 GCA_963574415.1 Tarsius wallacei | reverse complement strand
TTTTTTTTTTTTTGAGTTGGAGTCTCACTCTGTCGCCCAGACTGGAGTGCAGTGGCCGCTCCCGGTCACCGCAGCCTCGGCCTGCTGGGCTCCAGTGATCCTTCCGCCTCAGCCTTCCAAGTAGCTGGAACTACAGGCGTGCGCTACCATGCCCGGCTAATTTTTTGATTTATTGTAGAGATGAGGTCTCGCTTGCCCAGGCGGGTCTCGAACCCGCGGGCTCAGGCAATCCACTCACCTCAGCCTCCCAAAGCGCGGGATTACAGTCTGAGCCACCGAGCCGGCCAAGACTGATTCTTGTTTTTGTGTTTGGTTTTGTTTTTTGTTTTTGTTTTTGTTTTGAGTTGGAGTCTCAGACTGGAGTGCAGTGGCCGCTCCCGGCCACCCTGGGCTCCGGTGGTCTTTCCGCCTCAGCCTTCCAAGCTGGAACTACAGGCGTGCGCTACCACGCCCGGCTAGTTTTTTTGATTTATTGTAGAGACGAGGTCTTGCCAAGTTGCCCAGGGGGATCTCAAACTCACGGGCTCAGGAAATCCACTGAACCACCGAACCCGGCTGAAAATGGGCATTTTCTCTCTGTTCTTTTGTTTATGTTTTAGATGCTGTCGAGTCAGAGTCTCACTCTGTCACCCAGGCTGGAGTGCAGTGGCACGCTCAAAGCCACCGCAGCCTTGACCGGCTGGGCTCAGACGATCCTTCTGCCTCAGGCCTTTCAAGTAGCTGGAACCACACTCAGCTAGTGAGAGATGAAGTCTCACCAAGTTAACCAGGTTGGTCTCGGACCCCTGGGCTCAGGCAATCCTCTCGCCTTCGCCTCTTACAGTGCTGGGATTATAGGCGTGAGCCACCTGGCCGGGCATAGTGCACCCTTTTGTTTTCCCCCCACTCACCTACATTTTACTCATTCTTCAAAGCCAACATAATTCTTACAAAGCCAAGATCTCTTCACTACATTCTCACTTCTCCTGACTTTGAACGTGTCCTCGGAGGTATGAGCACAGTTTAGAGTTTGTCTATGACTTTGGGTAACTTGAAAGTAGGAATGCGTAATTTCTACTTTTCTAAGAAATCTAGTATTCCAGCTCCTGAATTTTTTTTTTTTTATATTTAGGAAACCTGAGCCCAGAGAGGCCCAGGTATTAAAATGAATGAAGTTAAAGTTTGTTGACTCGCTGGAATTATTTCTTAAAACTTGATTTTAATGACTTTACCTTAGATCTCTCTATTGTGAGTGGAAATTGTGTTATAGAATGAATTGCATCCCCCCTCCTAAATTCATATGTTGGAGTCATAATCCCCATGGCATCAGGATAGGATTGTATTTGGAGATAGGCTCTTTAAAGAGGTAATTTAAAATTAAGTCATTATGGTGGGCTCTAATTTAATATGGTGATGTCCTCATAAAAAGAGGAAATTTGGACACAGACACAAACAGAGGGAAGACACAGGGAGAAGACACAGGGCCATCTACAAACCCAGGAGAGGGGTTCGGGAGAGATCCCTCATGACCTTCCAAAGGAAGGTCCTGCTGACAACTTGATCTTAAACTCCTAGCCTTCAGCATTGTGAAAAAATAAGTTTCTGTAGTTTAAGCCGGTCAACTTGTGGTACTTTGTTACAACAGTTTTAGCAAACTAACATAATCAACCCAGTAAATGATAATACTATTGCTGATGTGAATACAAGTGCTTTACTACTATTCATAATATGACTACTTAATTCAGTGTGACTGGTGTCAACAGATGAGAAGATACACAAAGACTTGTGTTGAAACACCTTATTGAAGGACATAGTGACCAGCCTCTTACATACATCAGCTTGTTATTATGGTCTCTTCTCTTGACCGCAGCATGAGTTTCTCTGGTCCTAAAAGTAGAATGTTATTGGGGACCAGCCACAGCAGATGAATGACAAGAGGCATATTAGGATGAGTCATGGGGCAAGGCTGAGTCCCAGCATTTGTTTGGGGGAGAAGAAGATGGGACAAAGGCCTATGTTTAATCAGGTGGCTTGACATCTGAAGAGATTGAATTCTAACTGAGAACACTGTGATTGCATTTCTGCCAAGCTCTGGAAAAAATGGGTGAGTGAGATCATCTTTTTGTGCTATTCCAGATCCCAAAACATCTCCAGAAGCACTGGAGGTCACTGAATGTGTGACTGGATAGGTCCTTCACTCATTCATTTATTAATTTATTTACTCATCCATTCACTGAGATTAACATTTAAAGAAACATTACAGCATAATGGAAAGAGCATGTCTTTGGATTAGGATCCTGCCAGCTGTATGTCAGAAATATGACCTTAGTTAAGTGACAACCTTTCTGAGCCACAGTTGAAGTGGATTAAGGTGACCTCTAACCATTCTTGCCTTCTGTTCCTCTAGTGACAGACTGGTGATCTTATGGTAGTGCTGAGTAGACAGCGATTCATATGACTTGCCTAAGTACAGGAAATTTTATTGACTTAATGATCTACTCAATCGAAGTAGATATGTCAGTAAAAAGTTGTAAATATCCACACACAATTTTACATAAGTTAAGTTTCCTTTCTTTTCTTTCTCCTTCTTCCTTCCTTCTCTCTCTCCCTTCTTGCCTTTTTCCTGCCTTCCTTCCTTCCTCCCTCCCATTCATCTTCCTTCCCTTTCTTTTTAATCAGCCTTCTTCTCTCCCCATAGCAATTCCCTTCCTGTTGTGGGTTGAATTACATCTTTCCAAAAGATGTGCTGAAGTTGTAACCCCTGAAGTTGTACCTATGAAAGTGACTTTGGAAATAGGGTCTTTGCAGATGTAATTAAGATGTAGGCTAAGAGGTCTTATTGGTGTAGAGTGAGCCCTTCATCCAGTATGGACTGGTGTAAAAGTGGAGAAGAGACACAGAGACAGACACACACAGAGGAGAATGCCATGTGACAATAGAGGCAGAGACTGGAGTGATGCAGTTTCCAGCCAAGGAACATCATAGGTAGCCAGCTAGAAGAGAGAGCATGGCCCTGCCTCCATCTTGGTTTGACTTCTGGACTCTAGAACTGTGAAAGAACACATTTCTGTTTTATCAAGTCACCTAGTGTGTGGTGCTCTGTTATGGTACCCCTAGAGAATGAACATATTTTCCTCAGGTGAAGATTTATTGGAGATGCACACACAGCTGATGCTGGAGTCTTGGCTTGTTGGTCATCTTGGTTCTGGGATTAATCTCTCACTTACCTACTTAACCACATCAAAAACTTCCTACCATTAAGAATATGTTCAAAATATTTTGAAGAGAAACTTCCAGTGGGCCACTGTGTTCATGCTTTGCTCCAGGGCTAGAAGATATCATTAACCAATCAGGAAAAAGGCTTTCTGGGTGCTACTTTCCAAAGGGGTACTTGGATACGTGAGTGACTTTCCTCCACCGAATAGCTACCATAATGACAAGCGAACCCAGTGCTTCCTTATTTTTTGTGGAATTGTCAGTTCTCTCATTGAAGAAAATGTACACTAAAATGTTCAGTCTCAAAAGCTCATGAAAGCTGTCTTTTAGTTCCAAGACTCCTGTCTGGGCTGAAGCCCTTCCTGACTAGAACCTGCTAGCTTCAAGTAGTCATGACTCCAAATCGTCTGTGGGACAAGGCAAGGTTGTACCTTGTCTCTAGTCTTATTTATTAGCACATTACGACCACTAATCACAATTAAAAATAACGATGCCATCAAGATTATTCAAATCAGGGACAACCAATTTCAACTACCATTACTTGTAGATGGAATTATGGGTCTTACTCTCTCTTCAGCACTTTTAAAGGACTCCTTTTTTTCCATTATTCCTCCACCCCCCATCAGACTCTTGAATTATACGGGGAATTAGCTTAATATGTAAAGTCACTTCTAAATGAACTCTGTTCTGTTACTTTTGCTTTGCCTGCCCTGAGTCCCTGTATCTCCCTTGGTAGCCTTCAAATGTCAAGGCGGGGCATTCTGAGTCCAACATCTGGTATTATTCTTGTAAACAACATTTTTTTCTCCCAGGTGGATTCTTCTTGGGGTGAGTCAGTGCTTTGCTTGTCTGGGTCATTTACATGGAAATGGCATTCTGTACTTGGTACTTCTATTATCTAGAATGTTTATTCTTAAAGCACCCGGGATTTTCTCATAATGCAGAAGACAAAGTCAGTCTCAGTCTCTCTTTCTCCTCCTCCCCCGCCCCAACCCCCAAGGTCTAGAGTGGGAGGAGATAGGACCTCAAGGGAAGCCTCTCTCTATAGAGGTAAAATTCGAGCAGAGACCTGAATGATGAAAAGAAAGCAATTTTAAAGGAACCTGGCAGTTGTGTTTGGGCCGAGGGAAGAGCAAGAATGAGAGCCATTGGAGGTGGGAACACACTTCCTGGTTGGGCTGGGCCTAGAGACACAGCAGGGGAGTGGCAGAGAGCCCAGTCAGAGAGGTAAGCAAGGAAGATGTGCAGGGCATTGCAGGCGCAAGAACATTTAATACTGATTCCTGGAATATGCATGGGTCATCCTTCCTGCTGGAGAGGGAGCAAATATCAGCACAGCCGAGGAAAATTGTCCTCAGGAGCGTGGAGGGGTATTGACAGAAGGTCAGTTGGACTCCTCCCCCTCTCCACTATCAGTCACTTCCAGAATCATTGGAGGGTACAATGGTAACTTCTGCTCTCACTTCCTTTTTCTCCCGTCCATCCCCACTGCTCTAGACCCAGTCCCTCAAACTGGGGCTGTGACAGTGACCTCCTTCAGTCCCCTCATCTCTTTCAGCCTATAACTATAGTGTATCCACATAGCCTAGGAAGCAGAAGTGTAGGCAGTAAGTGCCTCTCTACGCCTCTGCCACCACTGACAACATAATGGAACCCTCTCTGACTTGGTGTTTCAGTTCCACTGGGATCGAAATGAATCCGCCTTCCCAACCTCTGAGCTCCCTCTGCACACTCTATGCTCTCCAGCCTTTTCTGATAGTTTCCTCAGCCTGAACTGTTACGCTCTCTCTTGCCTAGTTTTTTCTGTCTATACACTTTCATCTCAATTGTGGTGTGCAAAGGAAGAGCCACAAGACTGGGAGCCAGAACACCTGAGTTTGAATCTTGTTCCTGACACTTATTAGCCTCTGTGGGTCTCAGCGTGGTCATCTATAAAGCAGGCACAGTGATACTATTATCATTTAGGTTGCTATTGGCTGCAGATAACAGAAAATATAATTAAAAGTGGCTTACACAGGGATATTGCTGGGATGGGGTGGGGGGGACATAGCATCAATAAGCGTACCTGATCTCAAACTAGGTGAATTGGGGACCAAAGGGAGGCCCAAACTTTACCTGTACGATGTCCACTTGTATTCTTAATCCTGAATTGTAGCACACATCTTTAAAATAAAATATAAATTAAAAAATAAATGTATTACTACTAATAAAATGAGAGGTTAAAAAAAAAAAGAGGCTTACACAAAAAGTGTGAGGGACAGTGGTCCCAGAGGTGGCTGGTGCAGCAGTTCAAGTTGTGTGATCGAGTCGTCAGGTTTTTATTGTTTCTCTTCCTGTCCTGCCAGCTACAGACTATAGGCTTTTCTTTTTAGACAGAATCCTGCAATGGCACGGAAAACATCCACGCCTTGTATGTTTTTATTTTTGTAAGAATGAATGAGCCTTTTCCAGAAGTTCTAGTAGATCTTTCATCATATTTCCACAGCCAGAGCTGAGTCACGTGCTTTCCCTTCGATGATTGCTTGGCAAGCCCAGTGAGTTCACTGTGACTGGGGTAGAGAAGTCACAGTGAACCCCCTGGGTTGGGAAGGGGCCCATATTTCACATGGCTGCATGGAGGATAGTGAGGACAATGCTGACTATCTTAGCAAGGAGGCTGGGAAGGAATCGGTGTTGGATGGGAAACCAAGTATAATAGCTGCGATGGGAATTTCCCTTGAAGGATGTTACGCACTGAATGTTTGTGTCTCCTCCAAGTTAATATGTTGAAATTCTAACTCCCAAGGTGATGGTGTCCTAGGGTAGAGCATTTGGAAGTTGATTAGGTCATGAGGGTGGAGTCCTCGTGAATGGGATGAGTGCCCTTCTAAGAGAGCCCAGAGAATTCCCTTGCCCTCTTTCCTCCATAAGGGGTGCAATGAGATGATCGTCTGTAACCCAGAAAGGGCCCTCACCAGAACCTGCCCATGCTGGCACTCTGATCTTGGACTTCCAGGCCTCCAGAACAGTGAAAAATAAATTTCTCTGCGTATAACCACCCACTATATAATATTTTTGTTGTAGTAGTCCAAAAGATGATGACAGAGCCTTGTTTTAAAAATGAAATGAGGTGATGTGTTACAGCCTAGCACAGCATGAAGCTCATAACCCATGTCCATTAAGGGGTAGAGACTACTATTGGGGCTAGTTTTCAGTGTTCCCCCCTCCTTGAAGTCTTTTCTAGTTTTTCTGGATGGACTAATTGAAGACTCCTTTTTTTGTTTTTTATTTTTGTTTTTTTTTTAGACAATGTCTTGCTCTGTTGCCCAGGCTGGAGTGCAGTGGCATAATCATGGCTCACTGCAGCCTCAAACTCCTCGTCTCAAGTGGCCCTCTTGCCACAGTCCCCCAAAGTGCTGGGATTACGGGCACCAGCCATCACACCTGGCCTGACGCCTCCTTTGTTATTCTCACAGAACATGAAGCATATTTTTATGTTGGGTGGGAAGAGTGCAGTATCATTCTTCCCACTCAACCAACCATATACTGGCATTAACCCTGATTTCCAAATATTACTGTCCTTGATGATTAGTTACGGAGAGTTTGGATTTAAACAGACAAAGACTTAGCTCTGTCAGTTCCAAAATGTATGTCGTAGTGGTTAAACCTCCATACTAAAAATTCCAGCTTCACCCTTTCATGCATGTGTGACCTCAGGCAAGTCACCAAGCCTTTAAAAGCTTGTTTGCTCATTCACAAAGTAAAGCTCAGTAGAAACCTTCCTCCTGGGGTTGCTGTGAGGATTGGACGCGATAAGATATGTATAAAGCATGCTGCAGGCCATTGCCTTACTAAACTCTGGTGTGGTCATGTGCTCTTTGAGCTATGGCTGTCCATACTTCCTGGCTTTGGTCCCCTCCCCTACCTCGGGGAGGTGAATCTCCTCTTTCTCCCTCTCTCTAACTTGCTTTCTAAATAACTATATTTTCTTATCTAAAAAAAAAAGCACGCTGCAAAGGACATTATGAAGGGTAACGACTATTTAAAGCAAATGTTCTTTAACCCACTTTTGGTTGATTATAAATTCTATTTTGAGATCCTCAATGACAGTGCATGGGACACATTTCTCTGAGTTCCCAGGACTTGGCATGCAGTTGGTGCTCAATTGATGTCATTGAACCTGAAGATAACTGTGTTGAATCCTGAAAGATTCAGTGGAGGAGAGGAGGAGAATATCCCAGATAGAGCGAAGGCCCAGCCACAAAGTGATTACAGCAGTGTTAGCTTCTCCAGCAATAACCTAGCCAAACTCGGCGTCATTTTCTTCGGCTTGCTCTTCCCTCACCTGGGTATTTCTGGCGTTTATTGCTCCCAGGAGTATAAGGATGAGACATGGCTGCCGTTCAGCCGCAACGTATGAGGACTGACACTGCACCTTCTCTTAATCACCTGCCTTTTCTCCTCACCCTACTTGCTGCTTCTTACCATTTTGCTTTAATATGATCAATATTACAAAATCCAATACCTTTTAAAAAATATTATAATATCTGAGCTTATTTCCTGATTAGAAGAGACTTATTTCAAATTAGACATTGCACGGAAAATGGACAAAGTTTACCCATCTGGTATATGGAGAGATTGTGTCATAATAAAAAGTATACATGTTATTTCTATTATCAGAGTGTCTTGGCTTTTATTTTAAATAAATGCATCTTGCACGTGAAAAAGTTAATGAATCATTAAACTCTACTTACGTCATGCCAAATTCACTTCAGAACTTTTTGTCAACTTGCATCCATATTTCACTTTGTATATTGTTACAATCAACATGGCACATTGTTTTCTGTTTCTGCTTTCGTATTTGACATTCATTTATTTTTTACTTAAAAGTTTTATATCTAATTTTAAAAATTTTCTTAATAAATTTTATTGTGTATATCTGAGGTTTACAACATGATTTTATGGGCTACATATAAATAGTAAAATCATTACTGTAGAGAAACAGATTAACATATCTATCATCTCACTAGTAGCTTTCTTTCTTGTGACAAGAGCAGTTAAAATATACTTATTTAACAAAAATCCAAAATAAAATAAAATTCTCAGATTAGCCTAACACATTCATAGAGTAATTTGGTACTCAACTCATTCTCAAACCAAGACTGTACCAACGTACATACTCAAATATATTACATTATTTTTTATTTCTGTTGCTTTATTTTGTCAAAACATCGAAATATGTAGCTCAATAAAAATCTAGGACAGAAACTAAGAATAATAAAAAATAGAAAGACTACTTTCTCAGCAAAAGAATTCCACAAACTCCTTAGTAATTTTAGATGTTGATAAGTGTTTAGTCATTAATTACTGTAAATGGCTATAAATAGCTACATGTTTATTGCCAATACCTTTTTAAAATAGGAATTAATTATTATTTTTTTTTTTTAAGAAAAGGTAAGATCAAAATATCAGGAAAAGAAGACTGGTGGATAGGTGCTACACCCTCCTGCCTCCAAGTGGGCATACCAGGCTGGAAACAAGGGTCCCAGGAAACTTTTCAGGGGCAGAAACATAGGGAAGGGGCTGCTATGGTGCCACCATACTTTCAGGAGTAATTTCTTGGTACTTGGCAGGCTGAAGAGTCCCCGTCTACATCCATAGTACCAAACTGAGGTGCATGCATTTTTTCCCCTTTAGTATAACATTATATGAATGAGATCGGTAATCTTTCTGGATAAAATCCAAGCCTTGCACATGACACGAGAGGAGGTTTTGATAGCTTTGGTGCCTACCAATTTTGTATATTCAGCACATGCATGAGCCATAATGAACGTTTCTGTTCTCTCTCACCTCTGCATCCTGCATACATGGATGCCTCCACCTAGAACGTGTTTCCCAATTCTCTCTGCGCACTCCCCCACGAGCACACATGCTCTTAGATCTGACCAATTCCGTCTCATCCTTCAAGTCTCTGCTCAGGTGCACTTTCTCTAGGAAGCCTTCCATGATTTCTCAGGTATGATTAGAAGCTACACCCTTATGCTCCCAAAACCTCCCCCCTCCTGCTGCAGTAGATTCAGGACACTGTGCTGTGATTGCCTTTTGCTCTTCTGCGAGCAAGTCTCTCAGGACAGGGCCTGGGTCTTATTCTTTTTCATATCTCTAGTACCTAACACAGGGCACAGTGCCTCACAGGAGTTCGATAAACATTTGTGAATGCATCATGATGTCATCGGTAGGGATAATGAGATGTAGCTATAGGGCAGTCCCTCTGAGAACACCACCTCAAAGTTTTCTTTTTCTTTTGTAAGGTAGATTTAAAAAAAATTTTTATTTTGAAGATGTGCGGTACAATTCAGGGTTAGGTATACAGATCGTGATCGTACAGGTAAAGTTTGGGCCTCACTTTGGTCCCCACTTCACCTGGTTTGAGATCAGATACCCTTATTGATGAAGTGTGCCCCCCTCAAAGTTGTTTTCAAGATGGAATCTCGACCAGAAGTTACCACCTCCCTCTGATTTTGCCTTCATTCAATCTTCCATTTTCTCCATCAAATGGATTTTGAAAGTCGTCTCCATATCTAGTGCTGTGCCAAGACTCAGGGACACAGCAAACAACACGGATTTGGTGCCTGGCTTCATAGAACTTAAAATCCGGGGCCCCACTTTGAAGGCTGGTTTCTATTCATTACTGTATCACCAGCATCTCTCATGGTTTTTGACATTCAATAAATATGCTAAAAAAAAAGAAAATAGTTTCAGGGCACACACATACCAGAGTGGGTTTATACAAAGCAAATGGTTTTATTTCGCTTGAGAAAGGGTCAGGATTTTCAAGGGAGTGACAGGGCAGGTCCAGAGACAGTAGGTGTGGTGGCAGCAGGGACACTGTGGTTATGCTCTTGGATCTACCTCGGTCCACATCCCATCTGTAGCATGACATTGTCTTGGACAGTCATTTTAGTATCATTAAACCTCTGTTTCTGCATCTGGAAAATGAGGATAACAGAATTAACCTCATCCAATTCTCGTGAAAATTCAATGAACTGATCAATAGAAAGCTTCCAGCATGGAGGGAACCATTTATTAAATGTTAGCTTATTATAATTGTGAGTAGAGGCTTAAAATGAAATGCTGTGCTTGGGGATGACAGAAAGTAGGGTTTCTGTGTGTGTGTTCGCGCTCACGCATGTGCATGCATAGTTGAATTGGGGGGTAAGACTGAAAAACTGGCAGGAGTCAGGTATGAGGCTTTGTGTTCCACGTGAGGCATCATGGGTTGCCTCAGTGGGAAACTACTGAGGATTACATACCGTGGAGTGATGTGGTTATATATGCCCACGTGAGAGATGATGAGAGCCTTACATTTTACACGTTGGCAATCAGGATTCTTTGAGAAGGAATAACAGAAGAGAGGGAAAGAGGAAAAGAGACAGAAAGAAGAGAGAAAATAAATAGGAATTGTGGGAAAAGGAGGAGCAGAGGGGAAGTTAGAAAAATGACTGGAGCATCCACTTGGCACCAGGCTCCAGGGTTTGCATCTAGATTAGTGAGGAATCTCAGGATGGGCGTAAGGGCTCAAGCTTGCAGAGGCTGTCATGGTGATTTATAGTTCTCTATCTCGGGGCCTGGCTGAGTGGTGAAGAATGAACTCTTAGAGGCTCCTTTCCCCAGACTCTAAAGTTAGGGCTTGAGGATGGGCTTTGGTGTCTCAGGGCTCACCTGAGGCGGCAGATTGCATGTGCCAATTACCTGGGGTCAAAGCACAAGAGCAGCTTGCTCTGGGGTGGGCTTTGCAGCCTCTGGATATTCAGCTGATCTTGCAAGAGCATGTCCCTGCAATGTCACAGCCAGGCTGATCAGCACAGCCCCATCCCCCTTCCCTTCCGGCAGTAAATCCAAGGATATTTTTCTAGCTTTAATTTATTTTTTAAAGTCGCTTTATGAGCCTGTTAATAAAAGGGAAACTTGCTCCTTGTCCAACTGTCACTCAGCCTCTGCTTGCCTCCTCTCGCCTGGGAAACTCGTTGGAAACAATGTTGGCTCCTTTCTCCCCGCACATAAAAAGGTTTATAGATCTCCAGTTCCCTACAACTCAGCCCAAAGTAGCTCTCACTTGACAGTCTTCAGAAACCAACGTTCTTCCCCACCTCTACCGAGCGCCAGCCCACACAAGGTCAGACTCTGCTCCAGGAAGCCACTGCTGTTTGAATCACACTGGCCAGGGCTGCCGGAGGGCTTCTCCTTCAGAGGACACCTCCATCTTGGAGAGAGAGTTTTGAAATCTTTAACAGCACTGACAAGAATCTTACACTTGTCAAACAGACTCGACTCCCTGCTGAGCTGCAACTTTGGACTCTGATGTGAGAGAACGGTTTGAGCTGTTTGTGGCCACTCCTCCTTCCCAGTTTATTTCTGTAGAGGTTAATGGGAAGGATGGTCATTTTGCATCCAAGGTGGTTGCCTGGTGATCCTTCCCTGAGCCCTGTGACCCCAGTGGGCATGTCAACTATCCATGGGATCCGCACATCCTCTGTGCAGTTTCTATGCTTATGATGTGGGTCTGTGACTGGTAGACTCATGTTGTTTGGTGTTTCATTGAGTATCACAAAAAAGTAAATTGGTCTAAAGTAAGGTCTCTCAACTTCAGCACTATTGACGTTTGGGGCCACATAAGTCTTTGTTGAAGGGGCTGTCCTGTGTGCATTGCAGGATGTTAGCAGCATCCCTGGCCTCTACCCACCAGATGCTGCTAACCTCCTCTCCTCCAGCTGTGACAATAAAACATGTTCCCAGAAATTGCCATATATCCCGGGGGCAGGGGATTACTCTTTGCTGAGAACCCCTGGTCTAAAGCATACATTCTTTATGGGAGTAACATCACTCCCAAAGGGGTAAAAATTGGTTCTCGCATGGTGAAAAACCTTATTCTTTTTATGCACAAAGCTCAGATCTGCATACAATACATATAGAGCTATTATAGTATATCTGCGGTATTAAAATTTCATTGGAGATGGTGATTAGGACAAAATGTCTAAAACAGTCTCTTTTGGGGGGAGTTTTTTTTAAAAAAGGATGAAAAACATTGGACTAAAGAGATACATATTGAAGCAAGAGCAGGTTACTTGTTTTCTCTTTCTGGATAACTGCTTTCACCACTAAGGTGAAAGTTTTGGTTCTGAACTCATTTGGTTTTGAACTCGTGGAAGCTACATTATCTTTACCCCGTGTGTCATGATCAGACACTATACAAATAACAGTGTCTATACCCAAGTGTCTTCTGATGTCAGTGAGGTTCTTCATTGGCCAGATTTACCTTCTTCTAGGTCAAGCTTGATGATTTCTGGCATCTTTTGTGGTGGGGAGGGAGGAAGCAATAACTGATTGTCTGAAGTGAGTCAGTCTATATGTGAGAACTTTACATCCAGTCCCTGTGTCAACACTCTGAGGGGCAGTTACCACTATCACCATCCTGCAGAGAGAGGGTAAAGAAGGTTTGCCACTGGCAAGTGGTGGTGGAGGTAGGATTTGAACCCAGTTTTGATTGTGCACTGTTGGGTATTTACACAGAGAAATGTGAGAGTATGACAGGGACATGAAAACTCTGGTCCAGGTAACTTTTCTCCCTGGAAAATTACTGAAGTGTTTTTACTAAGAAAAACCAGTGCTTATGGTTTCAACAAACATGGTCATAAGAAACTAGATTTTAGTTTTTTCAAAAAAAATGACTTATTTTATTTTAACTTATTTTTAATTGACAAATAAGAATTGTATTTATTTATGGAGCACAGTGAAATGTTTTTATACAAATATATATACTGTGTAATGATCAGATCAGTATTTAGCATTTCTATCATTTCAAACATTTCAAGTATTTTCTTGATTCAGCCAGGACTGGCTGACGTGCTGAGGCCATTTAGTTTAATTAAAAGGGATTTGATAGTATGTTTGATTCAATCTTTTTCTTCCCTCAAAACACATTGTGTCTCCTGCATGCATAAAAATCTTCAGGGACGTGGTAGGCAGAATAATGGTCTTTCAAAGATGTTCATTTCCTAATTCGTAGAACCTGTAGATATGTCACCTTGCAACAGGGGCTTTTCAGATGTGATGAAGGATACAGTCCTAGAGATAGTGAGGCTCTCCTGGATTTCCCCAGTGAGCCCAATCTATGAGTTGCTAAAGGTGAAGAATGCATGAGTTGCTAAAGGTGAAGAACCTTTCCTTGTTGGCTCAGAGAGATGCGAGAAAAGGAGGAGAGATTCAAAGCATGAGAGAAAATCAGCCTGCCATTGCTGGCTCTGAAGATGATAGGAAGGGACTGAGAACCAGGGAATGAGGGTGGCCTCTAGAAGGTGGGAATGGTCCTCAGCAGATATCATGCAGAAAACAAGGACTCTGAAAACAGTGCACAACTGCAGTGAACTGAATCCTGTCAACAACCAGAATGATCAAGAACATGGATCCTCTCCTAGAGCCAGAAAGGGAAGGCATACCCGTTGGCATCTTGATTTTTGCCTGGGAAGACCTATATTAAACCTCTGCCCTTCAGAACTGTAAGATAATATGTCTGTATTACTTAAGCCACTAAGTTTGTGGTAACTTGTTGCAGCAGCAATAGGAACCTCATACCAGGGCTTTCAGTCACTTGGTAAGGTTCAGGACGTTGCATTGGACCTTTTAAGATCCTTGACACTCTTGCCTATCTTTTCAGGCTCATCTTCACATATGCCCTGTGCTTCTGCCATAGGGTCTTCTGATGTGCCTTCCTAGAGTGCAGGGGCTGAGGCCAAATGCTATCTTTCTGAGCTACCATTTCCCCATCTATAAAATAAGGGATATTAATGGAATCTATCTCATGGAGCTGAATCAATGCATGTAAAGTTCTTAGCGTAATGCCAGTACATACAAATAACTCAATAAAATATCATCACCACCACTATCATTGCCACCACCACCACCATCACCATCACCATCATCATCACCATCATCATCATCCTTCTACAACTTTGCAAAGGATCATCTATCTATCTGGCACGCTCTTTCTCCGTATCGCTCCCTGAGTGAATGCATATTCTTCATTTAAGACTTGAGTGAATGGTGCGGATTAAATGAGATTATGCTCGCAAACGTCTCAGCATTCAGACAGGCACATCTTAGCAACTCAATATGTGCTTGTTAAATGAATAAAGAAGGTCTGAGTGAGTGGGACTGAGTAATGCTTTACTTTTCCCCTAGTTGTATGAATAGTTCATGCTCATTATAAGATATTTGAATAAAATATGAAAATACTTAAATAAGTAAAATTTGCTTGGGACCCTGCTACCCTAAATTAACTGCTGTTATTTATTTGGTGATTCTCCTTTTATACAAATAGCAGAATATAGTGCTTCTGAGTGTAGATGATGGTATCAAGTTTCAGCTCTATCACTGACTCCACTTGCCCAAGTGCTTGCTTAAGTCTCTAACCCTCAGTTTCCTCATCTGTAGAGTGGGGATGAGAGTGGTACCTATGCTGCGTAGTCATTAGGTGATTAAATGAGTTCATATTTATAAAACACCTAAAATAGTGCCTGGCAATAATAAGCATTATGGAAATATGTATTGAATCTTAAAAAGCATATTTTGCCCACCCCCTGCCACCCCAGTGGCAGGCTCTGTTGTGACTCCTTCCGTATCTTTCTCTTGGCCCATATAATCATGTATGGTTGTTGGTAATTGCTTGTTTTATAAAACCGTGGTTATATAACCATGCTATCAAACCTCTCTGCAACATGGCTTTTTTACTTACGATACATCTATTGTGGAATCTGCTCCACCAAGTTAATTGGTGTCAACAAGTGACTACATAATGATTCCACAGCAGAAATGTATGTCCTTTTATATAGCCATTCCTCTATTAGTGGCCATTTTCTTTCTTTGCTGGAAATTTCTGGGCATTAAAATGTTATATTGGAAAGACGGGGGGAGGCCCACCTGACTAATTACACTTCCAAACTTGAGGAAGCTTTAGGGGCTGAGCTATGGATCTGATGCATGCAGCAAGAGGTTCATTTTGAGTTAAGTAACTATCTGAAATCACCCAACAGTTAGATAATTGACCTAATTTAATTTTCCTATGGAAGGACGACCGCTGGTGTGCCTGCCTGATCTATAGGTATGTCACTGCATGTATTACAAACCAGTCGACTAAGTATGAAGCTATTATTACTAATTAAAATCACTTCCCTGCAGAGCTCTCACCTTCTCCACCTCACTAGCCCACCTGCCCACATTACCCAGGATTCACCCCTTCAGGAACGGTTAATGTGAGCCCAAAATCAATAGCGCAATTAACAATCAAGATTGGGCTTCCAGGCAACAGAGATCAGGATCAATAACTTATGTTCAGTGAAATTAAAGGCAGTTGTTAAGCCAACTGTTTAAAAGCTGCAGACACGAACTATGGGGATATCTGTCAAAACCCGTCGGGCTCTTTCTCTGGAGAGGCTGGGGAAGTACATCTTTCTTTGGTCCATCTTCCACACGGATGGGCACTTAATGAAGCAAGCATGTCCTCACCAATTTTTTTCTGAAATGAATTCCCTGGCCTCAGGACTGCCATGGGCATCTGAGCTGACTTGAGGGAGCTTCTTTCATCAAGCACGATGCAGCAGAAGCAGAGATTCAGAATCATCTCTCAGTGTCCTCTTCAACATCTTTTGGGAGGGTAGAGTGAGTGAAGTTTCTCTGCATCTTGGATTTGTGTGATCTTTTCAGCATTATATAATCATTCAACCAACATTTAATGAGCACTCACCCTGTCTCCCTAAGCTTGACTTTTAAAACTTTTCAAGAGTTGAACCCTATTTATAGTTCTAGTATTATTACCACTTGTATTAGTTAGGGTGGGCTAAATAGAAGTAACAGATAGCCCAGACATGCAATAAAACCACACAACAGAAGTCTGTTTCCTGTTGTGTGATCGTGCTGGTTGGGGCATCAGGTTAGATGGGCAGATCTTCTCTAAGTGAAGACTGAGGCTTTTTCTACCTGTGGCTCCTCCATCTTCTAGTGTCTAATGATCATCTTTACCCAGCTGGTGTAAGGGACGAGACAGCAAGGAGGTACCACATCATTTCTTAAACGCCTGGGCTCAGAGGGCAATTTAACATTCCGGCTTTCATTCCATGGCCTACATGTTAATCACCATCCTAGCTGCAAGAGAGGTTGGGAAGTGTAGTCTATCTATTATGCCCAGAAAATAAAAAAGGAGCGGACAGATTTGGGGGATCAGTTAGCAGCGCCTGTGTCATTATTATTACCTGCCTTTGTGGATGTCCATAATTTTACCTGCCTATCATGTTTTCTCCTTTTATGATATCCCCAAATTCTTTTTCCTTTAGGAAGCTCATTCCATCAGATGGGATAGTCCACACCTCCAGGCACAAGGCTGTGCATGTGACCCAAACTGAGCCAATCATAGTCCCTCTTGGGATATTTCTGTTGGATCTATCCAAAAAGGCCATCTCTTTCCACTGGCAGCACTAAGTTGGTAGGATGTGAATGCACTAAGTTGGTAGGATGTGAATCTTTGGTTGTCAAGTGTAACAAATCTACAAATCTTTCCCAAGCGGTAGAGAAACTTTCCCAAGTGGTAGAGAAACTTGTCTAGTTATATCTTCTAGTGTCTAGTAAAAGGACAGTCATCGACATGGACAATTAAAATAAAGGAAGTAATAATCACAATACTTAGGATTTGTTGAGTGCTTGCTATGTTCCAGGCACTATTCAAAGCTTTATGTTTATTCACAGTAGCATTTTACAGATGATAAAATTGAGACACAAAAAGGGTATGAAATTTGCTTGAGGTCACCTGGATAGCAAGCAGCAGAGCTGGCATTTGGATCCAGGAAGTCAGGCTCCAATGTTCCTGCTCTTGGCCACAGGTGTCTGCCTCTAAGAATGCTAATAAAGAATGCTCCTGTCTCCTGAGCTCCTTGAATTCAGGAAAAAGGACTAATGATATTTCCCTCACACTCTGCTCCAGGGCCCCTAGGACTACACACAGTAATTCCACTTTACCAGTGTTATTGAGGAGATGTTCCAAAAGCCATTGAAGAAAACAAGGAATGCATCTTGATAGAAAGATTAGAAAAAGTGGATTGTCTTTCTTGACAACTTTAGCTTAACCACCTTGAAATCTTCAGGTTCAAGAAGAATGGGGATAGGGAGTGTCGAAGTATGGCACTGCTTGCTTCTAAAGGGAACTGTGGTTGCGATATGTACATCCAAACCAAGCTTCCACTGGAGAGGTGAGGAACCAGCCAGGTGACACATCTCCTTTACATGTCAACCTTCCTGGAAATGGTCGGTAGCCATTTGATTAAACATGTGACTTAACACAACAAGAGGTAGCACGTATAAGATCTTTATATGTCTTCTATTATTTAATCATCAAAATTTCCGTTCATGATAGGCATGATTATCCTTTCATGACTCTATGATCAGTGATTGGAGATGTGGCTAGCATGCAATGGGTGCCGTAGTATCTACTGTGGCAATAATGCTGCAAAATACACAAACAAAAAAACCTCAGCGGCACACAAAAACAAGGATTTAGTTCTCATGTATCTGGAGCCAGCTAGGAATTGGCTGGGTGACTCTGCTGATCCTTGCTGGGGCTGGCTTGCCCATCTGAGGATCGATCGGCCACTGGCTGATCTAGGCTGGCTTTGGCTTGGGCAACTGGAACCACATAAGCTGGTTCCACGTGCCTCTCATCCTTCAGCAGGCTAGCCTAGGCATGTTCTCAAGTTGACAACAGAGGCTCAAGCACATTTCAAGACTCTGTTTCACACCACATTTGTTGATATCCTGTTAGGCGAAGCAGATTGCACAGCTGATCCTAGGGGAAAGGTGTAGGGTGGGAGGGCCTTGCAAAATCGTGTGGCGAGACACAAAGAAATGATACGTTTGAGGTGATGGAGATGCCAATTACTCTTATTTAGTTATCACACGTTGTATAGACATATTGAAACATCACTCTGTATTCCTAACATATGTACAATCATTACATGTCAACTGAAAATAAAAGGAAGGAAAAAAATTATGTGGCAAAGGGTGTTTCTATAGGAAGAGGTGAAGAATTGGGGTCATAATTGACATTGACCAGAGTACCCCATAAATGTGTGTTGTGTAAACGAACAAGGCCCTGAGAGGTTAGGAGAAGAGTGGAGGGTTGTACAATGATGAAAACACTGCACTGTGCTTTGACTCAGGGAGCCTATCAGACTCTACAGACTCTGGTAGAGCCTATCCCCTAAAGCCGTCCTCCTAACTATTAGTTGAGGCCTGGCATTTCTTATCCTGGGGCTAGAGCTATTCATGCCCCAAACTACAGTAAAATTAGACTGACAAAGCTTCTGTCCCTGGGAGAGAAGACATAGTGACTCTTATAAAGCAAACAGTGATTGGTTTGAAATTCTCAACTGTCCTGCTTTTTCTTCTTACATGAAAAAAACCTTAAAAATTTTTAAGTTGTTTATTATGTATAAGATGGTAAGAGAATAAACAGCAACTAACATGAAAAATCACTTACAACCTATAGATAACAACTAGTGTAACAAAATACAACTCAAGTGTATTTTCCTGTAAATGCTTTCCTTATTATTATTATAAAAAGAGGGAGATGTCTTTGATACAAAACTTTAGCTTAAACATCTACCATAAACGTGCCACTCCATCACTGAAAGCTCACTGCAAACATTATTTCCAGTTGCTGCAAAATCTTCCTTTTTGCAGGTAACACTGTAATTCATTTGACCAATCTTCAACTGAGTATTTATATTCTTTTCAACTTTTCATTCCTATAAAGAATTCTGAGATTAACCATTTCTAATTTCATGTTTTTCATTGCTAACATGACAAAACTACCAATATAAAATCTTGAAAAAGTAACAAAAAAATACCAACCATCTCACCACTATCATAACCACTGCTGATATTTTTCTATATTTTCTTCTAGACTTTTCTTCCACATATCATTTTATGCTCACCTTTTCCTGACTACAAAAGTAATACAGAGGGTGCCAAAAAAGTATACACATTTTAAGAAAGGAGAAACTGTATTAAAATTGTAATACTCAACATATACTGATAACAGAAGATGACTACAAGTCACAGTTTGACTTCTGCAATGACAAGAGGTGCTCAAAGTGTTTACCATCAGCATCCAGATACTTCTGATTATGGTGAACTAAAAGTTGCTATAGACAACGTCTCTTAAAATGTATACCTTCTTTTGGCAACCCTGGTATATGGTGAATTTCTGAAGATTTGAAAATATAGCAACAAGGAAGAAAAATCATCCATAATTCCACTGCCTAGAGGCAACCATTATTAACTCTTTGGTCCATTTTATCACATCATTATTATTAGTAGTAGTGACATTATTAATTATTTCTTATTCTTTTTATATGACTGAGATTGTGCTAAACCTGCAATTTTCATTTTCTTGTTTTGTTGAATGCTATGAGCGTTTCCCCTTGTAATTAAAAGCTTTAAAAGATATTTTAAAAGCATTAAATATTACAACATAATATTTTAATGACTGCACAATATCCCTTCAAATAGATGTATTATAATTAATTCAACACCCCCCACTGGGGGAAAACTTTAGCTATCCCATGCTTTGTTGCAAGAGGCATATGTTTTGATCATAGTTCTGCTGATTTCTTTAGGGCAGGTGACTAGGAGTGTAATTACTTGTTATGTACTGGATGTATACGAATGTTTTAAAGATTTCCATAATTTTTACACAGTTTCTAACACCATGCTGTATCTTGTTTTTGACTTATCTTGTTAGCACAGCATTTCCTCCTAATCAGGGCTCTCCTTGAAGGAAGGGACAGTCTCATACATTTTGTATACCCAGTCCAGTGCTTGGCACAAAACAGGTACAACTTCAACTTTAGAGGCAGATTAGTGTAGATGAGTGGTGGAAGCACTGATTGTGGATCCAGACAACCTAAGTTTTAATCCAGGATGCATCACTTACTGGTAAGTTAATGAACCTCTCTGTCCTTTAGTTTTTGCATCTATTAAAGGTGGACCAAGGTAGTACCAACCTCACAGGGTTGTTGTGAGGATTATGTACCCAGCTCCTAGAATGCGCTAAGCATTCTGTTAACGTAAACTTCATTCACTCTCTCTTTTTTGAATTTCAAGGGATAGTATGTTGGTTAAAAGCATGTACCTTTGGAATTATACAGCCCCAAATTTTGTGCCACTTCTTTCTGTGACACCTTCAGATGTGCTCTAACCTACAAGCCTCCATCTTGTCATGGGTAAAATGGATCTGCGGGGGGCCAGCCCCTGTGGAGAGATTAGGGGGTCCCTGGGAGGTGTGGCAGCATCTGCGATTATTCTTGAGAGATAAAGAGAAAGAAAGAGACTGGAATCCTGTCTAGTGCAGAAGCCAATTCTGTAGGAGGGATAGATATTAAAAGAAAGAAAGATGGAGGGATAGATATAGAGAGAAAGACAAAGAAAGAAAGAAAATGGACAACTGTTCAACGGATCGAGCAGAAGGCGTTTAATGGGACAAACCATAGGCCTTTTATCCTAAATTTTCACGGGTTAAATCACAAGACTTTCACGTGAACACAAAGCCAGGTGGATGAGAGGTTCCCCTCCCCCACCCACCAGGTGTTTTCTCAAGCATGAGGAAGAACAATCCCAAAATTATCTTACCGTTGCTTGTGCTTAGTTAATGTTCCTCAAAAGTAACATAACAATCTTTCCTAATACCACAATGTTTCTAATAATCAATAACCTTTAAATCCCTCACACACACAAAACCTTATGCAATGACTAACTTATCCTAATAACTTTC
>CAUYQG010059133.1:0-17297 GCA_963574415.1 Tarsius wallacei | reverse complement strand
CCTGGACACAAGAGACAGCTCTACCAGGTACCCCAGCACGCTCATCTCATATGTCAGATTCATGGTAGTGCCATAAAATGAATCAAATACCATCCTCTCTTTTTCTATACTCTGAAAGAGTTAATTTAGTATGTGAATTATCATTTTCTGAAAAATAATTAAAATGTGTAAAATGTCAGAGAATTTTTTGAATTTTGGGTTTTTTTGTTGTTGTTGTTTTGTTTCTTTTTTTTTTTTTTAGTTGGAGTCTCACTGTCGCCCAGACCTGAGTGCAGTGGCCGCTCCCAGCCACTGCAGCCTCGACCTGCTGGGCTCCGGCGATCCTTCTGCCTCAGCCTTCCAAGTAGCTGGAACTACAGGTGCGCGCTACCATGCCCGGCTAATTTTTTGATTTATTGTAGAGATGAGGTCTCGCTTGCCCAGGCGGGTCTCGAACCCGCCGGCTCGGGCAATCCACTCACCTCAGCCTCCCAAGGCGCGGGATTACAGGCTGAGCCACCGAGCCCGGCAATGTCAGAGAAAAGAAATTTTCCCTCCCTCTCTCTCCCCTTCCTTCCTTCTCTCTTTTTTCTTATAATAATTGTTTTTATTGCTATGAATTTAACTTTTAGCCCAGTTTTGGCCTTTCTCTCCTAAATTTTGATAAGTAACCTTCTTGTTCTCTCAATAATATGCATATAAAATTATATATGTAAAATCTCCAACTATTTGCCTTATAAAAACTAGACCTTCTTTTCACATGTACTTGGAACCAATTAATATAATATAAAAACTAATTCTATATTAGGTCATAAAGAATACATCAGTGGGCTACAGAAAGCCTAAATTGCAATCTCATGTAAGTACAGGCAACAGAACCAACATTAAATAAAAACCTCCCCTCTCACTCCTTTGGAGAGTTGGATGCACTCTTCTATAAGTAATTATTGGGTCAAAGATAAATTGGATTATTTCCCCAGCCTAATGCTGTAGAATGTTTTTCCCACCGGTCTTTCTTTCCTTCTTTTCTGTCTACACAGCTTTTTGTAAGGAAACTTCTCATCGTGAGCAGTGTGAACTACTCACATGGTGATGGGTTTCTTGCAGTCCTCCATACCAGCTATCTGACATATGAGATGAGCGTGCTGGGGTACCTGGTAGAGCTGTCTCTTGTGTCCAGGGCTGCTGTCTCCATCAGTTCCTCTCACCCTTATTGACGAGTGGTTTGATGGTGATCAGGATCCTTGCATCTGTGTTCCTTGTCAATACATGAAAGGCGATTCATACATGCACTCATCACAGGGGTTTCTAGCCTGCATTTCAGCATATGTCTCTTCCTTCCTGACAGAGTTGGATCTGGGTCTGCTTTATGCAGTGGATGTGGACAGATAGTAGTCACAGGAGGGAAGGAAGGAAAACATCCAGGTGCCCACTGTGTCTTTGGTTATCTCCAATCCTGGATCTCTGATCTATGGATGGATACTGGGCAGGAGTCCAGGGGGCTCAAAGTCTCCTGTTGACCCTCCCAGCCTATTGTGATGCTCTGTTCAGATGGTGAAGAACACCTAGGCCCAGACTGAGCTTCTCCAGCCCCATCCGGAGCAGGTAGATGGTTAATGGTAATCTTCAGATATTGTACTGTCCATTTTGTGTCGCTAAAAAGGAATACCCGAGGCTGGGTAACCTACAAAGAGAAGAGGCTTATTGGCTCACATCTCTGCATGCTGCCAGCCTCTGCTTTTGATGAGGCCTCAGGAAGCTACAGTCATGGTGGAAGGCAGAGGGAGCTGGTGTGCCGCATGGCGAGAGGCGGACCATGGGAAAGAGGAGGCACCAGGCTCTTAAACAATCAGCTCTCCTGTGAACTCATGAGGGAGAACTCACTTATGACTGCATAGATGGCACCAAACCATTTGTGAGGGATCTGCCCCCATGACCCAAACACCTTCAGCACTGGGGACCACATTTCAACACAAGATTTGAGGGGACAACCATCCCAACCATAACAAATACCACCTTCCTGTGATCCTTCGGGAAGGTTGCTCCTAACTCAGGTTTCCTGACAGGAATGTAGAAACACCTTGTATGACATTGTTTATAAGGAAAAAAAATCACCCTTTTTGGTGACTTGTGGCTTCTGACTCTTTTCATCTTGTCACTGCCATCTGCCGGCCCCTGGTGATTTCGGGATTTTCATGCACACGGGAAGTTGAGTTTTGCTGCAGAATTTGGTTCCTGGTTCAGAGTGCTCTCTCTCCACCCAAGTCTTTACCAACCCAACCCATTCAGGTGGCTCTATGCTTGTGTGACATTGCTGGGGAGATCCCAGGAGGTGACACTGGAGTCCTCTGGGCACAGACCACTTTCGGGAAGTATTTGCTCCAGTGTCATAGCTCACATGTGGCTTGGTCACCCGGAGGCCACAGCTACTGCACTTCAGCAGTAACTCAGAAAGCATGAATCCAAGATTTGGTAACAGAGTCAGAAGTTGACTCACTTTCCTGCCAGCTGTGGTCTCCTCTCTTGAACCCACCAAGGGTTTTCTGTCCTCTGCTGGCTCTCGGTGCTGCCTCTTTCTGGGCCCCCAAAACCATTTGATAAAGCCTTCTCACATCTTGATGGTCAGAGAGCATGCCACACTTCCATCCCGTGACTGAGCTTGGCCTTACCAGCGCAACCCTTTCCACAGCCTTTCACAGCTTCCCAGGGAGGGGCTGCCCTTCCTGGGCTTGGGTTGCCTCATATGGGGGAATCAGGCTCAGCATGTTCTTTGGATACCACGGCCACATCCAAACCATTCTTTTCTCATCCTCAGGAAAAGATTTAAGTCTTTGTTGAGGTTTACTTGATTGAGTTGCATTTCTCTCTGTCCTCCCACACAGGTGGTGCCTAAGATATCAGATGACGTTTTCTGATGCCTTAATTTCTCTTTTGGTTTCTGTTTTGAGTTGGGGTCTCACCCTGTTGCCTAGGCTGGAGTGCTGTGGCATGATCATAGCTCAGCACTGTCTTGGTCTCCTGGGCTCAGGTGATCCTCCTGTCTCAGCCTCCCGAGTTGCTGGGATTACAGACGTGAGCCACCATGCCTGGCTAATTTTTTTTTGTAGAGATGAACTCTCTCTGTGTTGTCCAGGTTAATTTCAAACTCATGGGCTCAAGTGATCCTCCTGCTTCAGCTTCCCAAGTAACTGGGATTACGAATGTGAGCCACATGACTGGTCTGTTGCTTTAATTTCTATCCGTTGGAATCATTGGCAACTATTAGTTGCGAATGATATTTTCATTTAAACTGTGAAAAACCATCTGCTGTGATAAGAAATGGAGTGTTTCCCCCATTCCTCGTGTCAAGTTAAACTCTTGTCTGTTTTCCCAGGGCCGAGCAGTGGCTGGGGGTGCTGCGGAGAGACATGTGTCCCACCCCACAGGCTGAGACTCTTGTGAAGAGAGGGAATCATCCATAGGAAAGCAACTCATCTTTATCTTTCTCTGTCAGTAATGAAAACACACAAAGTTTGCCCTTTTGCAATGTAAACAGAAAATTATGCCTCCAACACAAACCCGGGCCATTAAGGAGGCGCTTTTATTCCTGCGCGTAACAGGGAACAGAAGGCGGGGGCGCGGGGCCTCCCAGCTGCTGCGGAGGGAGCCGGCCGCATCTGGGGTGGCATCTTTGAAGAGGCATTAATCTGTGACTGAGGTATGCTAAGCCCTTGGCTTTTCTTTGCCGCTCTTCAGGCTAATGCTGCTTCTGCGGAGCCCCTACGATCTCATGGCCGTGGGGGAGGTAGGAAGAGTCAGGATGGTGATGCCAGGACGCACTCAGACAGAAACAGAGGGCAGGACACAGCGTGCTCCTGGATCCACAGTGGGAGGTATAGTTGCCTCTCCGGCAGCACAGTGGCAGGACCCAGGTGATGAGGGTACTGTCCGATGGAGAATGGAGACAGGTGCTGGCCCTATAGAGCACGTGTCCACTTTGACTCTGGTTGTGTTGCGGGGGCAGTGAGTTTCTTGGCTCATTTTTACTGGTGAAATGTGCATATGAAGTTAAATTAGATATCCGGTAGAGGAATGAAGAAGGTAGCTTGAAAAACATGTCCTTGCTTGTACTTGGCAAGTGGGAATTTCTTCTGCCACGTTGGGAGGCCACCCCATCAGAAGGGTGCTAAATTATTTTCACATTTTAACTATGGCAACGCAGGAGGCCAAGGTCTGAGAACCAACACAACGGGGTCCCAGCAACAGGTTGGCTTGCCAAGACAGCATGAGCATTTTCCACACCAGTGACTGCTGTAATTTGATAATAAATTGTCTGACTGCATGGAGTCAGCACACGCTTCCATAATTTTAGCTATTGTTGCTAATCGTACACTTCATAGATGCTCAGGTTGATGGGAAGTGTGGTCACTCTCAGCTTCCTTCACATACCCTTGGCTGAAATCGTTGGACCGATGGTGCCTCCCCAGTGTGTACACTGGTGACTGTCCAGGAAGCCCTTGGCCCATCTTGCCAGCCACATTTGACCCATCTGTTGAGGATGCACCCTTGTCAAAACTTTCCTTAGATTTCTGGCCAGAAGTAGTTTCATTCTGCTCTAAAATCAAGTGCTACTTCTTTATACAGGTGTAACACATTTACCTTCTCTTTCAGTTACCTATTATATGCCTCTTTTAGACCGTAAATGCTCCCAGAGCAAGAAGCGGGTGTCTTCTGATTTTCCACCTTGACCTACAGCCCCATCCATGTTCTCAATGTACACCCAGTGGATCAGCCTATCTGTGAGTTGCAGAGAAGAATGGACTTGCTCGACAAAGAATAGTGGGGGTCGTGCAGGCAGCTCTGGAGGGTTGCCTGGAAGCTTTCACAGGGGTGAGGAGAAAGGCAATCTGGAAGTCTAGGAAGTTAGTCTCCAACTCAGTCCTCAGCTCCTGTTGGCAACAGCCCTGGGGGTAGTAAATGCTTTCCTCTGGATTGAAGGATGGATGAGTTAGGACTTGGCCAAGCACGGGGCTTCATTCGAGTGGAATCACATAACATTTGTCCTTCTGTGGCTGGCTTATTTCACTTAGCACAATGCCCTCAAGTCTTATGAATGTTGTGGCATGTGGGAGAATTTCCTTCCTTTTTAGGGCTGAATAATATTCCATTCCAACACTTTCTTTACCCATTCATCTCTTGAGGGCCACCAGGGCTGCCGATACCTCCTGGTCACTGTGAATAGAACTCAGTGAAGACAGGTGTGCAGGCCTCTTAGAAATCCCCCTTCCCATTCCCTTAGATCAATACCAGAGGTGGGATTGCCAGAACATATGATAGTTCTATTTTCAAGTTTCCAAGGAACATCCATGCTGTTTTCCACAGTGGGTGCACCACTTTACATTCCCATGGCAGAGCACAAAGGTTCCAGTGTATCTACATCTTCACAAAGCACCTGTTCTATTTTGTTTTTTACTACTGGCCATTCTAACAGGTGTGAGATTTGTCTCACACCCTACACAAAAATCATCTTAGACTTAAATGCAAGACCTGAGACTACACAACTCCTGTAAGAAAACAGGAGAAGAGTTCCAAGATGTTGGCCTGGGCCATGACTTTTTGGATATGAGCAGACACGGGCACATCTTGGGAGTGCATCAAACCAGAAGACCTCTGTGCAGCCAAAGAAGCAACCAACAGAGGGAAAAGGCAACCAGTGGGACGGGAGGAGACATTTCTCAATCATAGATCTGACAAGGGGTTAACTCAAAATGTATAAGGAACTCCTATGACTTAGTAACAAAAAACAAAACAAAACAAAACGCCACAAATAACCCAACTGAAAATGGGCCAAGGACTTGAGAAGAGACATTTCTCCAGAGAAGACATACAAATGGCCAACAGGTAATGATGCCCAACATCACCGATCTCTAGGGCAATAATCAAATGCATAGTTTTTAAAGAAAGGAAAGAGGAGAAGGAGCAGACAGACAAACCCCTCACACTTCTGAGGCCTCAAAGGCCAGTCCTTAACATCTAATGCTTCAGGATAACTCTCAGCATCAAATATTTCAGGACAGCACAGCAGAAACACAATGCCAGCCATATGTGCAAGCCAAGTTTGTGATTTTTTAATGTTGTAGTAGCAACTTGAAAAAAAGGAAAAAGAAGCAGGTAAAATAGTTTTAATAATATATTTTATTTCACCCACTATTTCCTAAATATGGTTTCTTACCATACAATCCATATAAACAATACTGAGATATTTTGCAACTTTTGTGTAGTAACTCCTTGACCTCTGAAGTGCACTTCATACCTCACAACGTCTCAGGGTGCAGTGGCCATGTGTCTGTGTTCAGTGGTCATGAGTGGCCAGCAGGTGTCATGAGGGACAGCTAGCTTTAGAGACTACATGGATAGAAATCCATGTTCTCTCTGTGGCTGTCAGTGGTTTTATATCATCTTTTTCCTTCAGGCTTCCTTGCCCCTTTTTCCTTGCTTCATTCCATCTTTTCTTTCTCATGCAAACATGTACTGATGATATGTCAGGTGTCTGGGACTGAGCCGAAGAGCTGGGATTGAGGAAAAATAAGCAGAACATCTGGAGCTCTCAGTTCATCTGGAGATACACGAAAACAAATATCACCAATAGACTATGTTAATTATTACAATAGAGGCAAATTACAGTGAGAGGGTGAGTTCTGAACTGGGTGTCAAAGTTTAAGTAGGAGTTCACTGGGCAGTCAGGGAGGGGCTGGACTCTAGGAAAAGGGAAAGCACATGGGGTGTCAGGAGGAAGAGGAGCATGTGACATGTGCAGGAAGGCCCATGGCTTGTCATCAGTTTTGTGAACCTCAGAGAACTGAGATTTCACACTAGAGACGGAAGCACTGGCTATAGGGCTTAGTTGCTTCTGTGTCTAAACATTTCAATATGAATTTAAACTTGTACCTCATTGGATGTCAACATAGTACTGAGATTTCAATGTAAAATAATCATTCTAAACTCTTGATGATCAAAATCATGGTTAGGCTCATTGTAAACAATGAACTGAGGCATGAGAATGAGACTTTTCTCTCAAAATCCTAGTTGACATTAGGTAAGCTCTGTCTGTATAAAAGTTGCCCTTAGAAACAAGTTGCTATCTTATTAGGGCAGTTGATCCACACTAAAAATGTGTTTGGAACCTAGTGGATCAAGGCATTGGTGTAAGGATGCAGAGATGCTGATGGCAGCTTCTTCTCCAGTGGGTGGGAGGAGGAGGGTGTTGGAGGTTACAGCGAATTAAGTGAGGCCCTCAAGGGCAGGGCTGGGATCCATGTTGCAGGTGCTAAGGTGCCCCGTGGAGGCCGTCCACCAGGTGTGCAGCATGAAGAGATTAGAGAAGGGAAGATTAGTTCTGTCTTTGTATTAACTGAAAAATCACTTGTTAGAAGTGAAGCCTACATAGAAATTCTCTCCATTTAGGCCAAAGAGGCTATCATTACCCAATATTTTTTTTTTTTGAGTTGGAGTCTCACTCCATCGCCCAGACTGGAGTGCAGTGGCCACTCCCGGCCACCGCAGCCTCGACCTGCTGGGCTCCGGCGATCCTTCCGCCTCAGCCTTCTGAGTAGCTGGAACTACAGGCGTGCGCTACCATGCCCGGCTAATTTTTTGATTTATTGTAGAGATGAGGTCTCGCCAAGTTCCCCAGGCGGGTCTCGAACCCGCGGGCTTAGGCAATCCGCTCACCTCAGCCTCCCAAGGTGCAGGATTACAGGCTGAGCCACTGAGCCTGGCATTACCCAATATTTGAACAGCAAAGGGGAACTGATTATAAATATTTTGCCCAGAGTAAATGTAAAGCAATACAAATGAAATATAAAATATTTTCGGCTCTTCCAGGATACAAACTAAGTTCTTCTGATTCCTACTTCAGTGCCCTTTTTAAAAAATTATTTTTTTAATTCACTAGGCCAATATCTTACTTTTAGTCAATAAAACAGCATAAAAAAGTTATGCTTTGTCATTATGGTCAGAATCCACTGATGTGCTTTGGTTTAGGTCTTTACTGCTCAAGTGTTCTAACCCTGCCTTTTTGGCTTCTTATAGCTCTGAGGATTTGGCCACTCCTTGTCAGCTATGGCCCCAACTTGGACGACAGCCTGATTCTCATGTGGAAGACATTTGGAGGTCTGTTTCATGTCATCTAGCATGTCTACGATTTATCTCCTCGAAATTTTCCCCAATCAGATTTCTTCATAAATTGGAGACCATTTCTCCCACTCCTGTTGCTCCATATTTTGCAATTAGTTACCAACCTTTTGAATCCTCATCAATCCATTTCTCTATCCCAGTCCTCTGGTCCTGTGGCCTCTGTATATGTCCCAACCCTGACCCACAGTCCTGCTTGCTCATGTAATTGGTATTTCAAAGGATCTGAGCCTGTGGGAGCTTGTGATGGTGTCTTGTTCCATGTTTCTGGTAAGATAAACCCTGTAGATGGCTACAGGGGCAGCAGAAATGGACTCTTCTCAGGATCAGCCAGCAGTGGGGCTAGAAGTCCCATCCAAAGCCAGAGGACACAAAAACACAAACCGTTACACAATCATAAGACAAAATACACAACACCAAAGAAAATGTCCAAAGATGAGAACATCAATCACAGGCCACCCAGGCTGAAGACTGAGGAAAATGTTCTAACAAGGATCACGTAGATGTCAAAGTGGAGCCAAGGAGAGTCCACTCCTCTGTTTCTAGTGAAAGCTCTCATTTTTCAAGCTGAGTAAAGCAGAAGACAGTATGGGGCCTCCAGCATATTCTGTTACTGAAAGAATGGAGAATGTGCATGTGAGGTGCCAGGAGGGGAGACGATGTGGGGTCTGGGTCTGCTGGTTCTACCTCATATGTGTGACTTCGATGATGAGGATGTCCCTGACTTCACACAGTGCTGTATGGGGACTAAGTGAGTTAACATGTGGGAAGTGATGAATGCCACATCTGATACATAGTCAGTAAGCTTAATAGCCTCACCTATGAGCATTGTTCATATGGTTGTTGCTGCTGGCTTTATTACTATACTTTTTTCTTGAAGTAAGAACTTCAAGAAAAAAGAAAATTTTAGGAAGTGTTGTCTTTGTATTTTTAATAATCAGAGGAGAAAGATGGAATGAAAACAGATTAAGATGAGAATGAAGATATTTCAGAGAGGGTATTAAAAGAGGGAGTGTGGAATATATGAAAATAAGAAAACAAGTTAGAACATGTGATACTTAGTTTTTTGTTTCTGTGAGAGGTCACTAAGTATTATAGACTCTAGTTCCATCCAGGTTGCTGCGAAATTCATCCAACGTATTACCACAAGAAAATGACTGACAGTGGTGGGAAACAATGGTGGGGGGGAGAGATAGGGGAAGGGATTAATGGCAGTAAATACCTGTCTGGGGATGGGGGGACACTTCTTATCAACAAGGGTGCCTGAACGAGATATATTTGTGAACCTAACCCTTAACTGTACCCCTCAATATCACAATTAAAAAAATATTGTATATAAAAAAATCATGTTAATTTACAATCAAAACTTACTTTTAATGATAAACCAGCTGAAATCTCTATTATATCTTCCTTCAATTTATTGAAATTAAGTAATTTGAAAGCAAAAAAAAAAGAAAACAAGTTATAATTGTAGAATTTAAAACAGTCTTAGAAGCAATAAAAAATAGGTTCAACTGTATAGAAAATCAAGTTAGAGATGAGTAGGGCAATCTGAGGAGTTTCTGCTAGAAAAAATAAAATTCATTCAAATAAAACAAATATTCATTATTGTTTATTGAAAAAAGCATAATTGACTTTAGTTTCCCAAATTCAACACTGATCTACCGATTGAATCAATTCACTGTATGCAACAAGGAGAAACCAATGACCAGATCTAGCCATGTGAAACATTCTGATGATATAGAATTCTAAAATAACCAGGCAGAAAAGAATAGGGTAGCCATGTAGAAAAAAATAACACATCTGTCTCAAACTTCTCCACATGTCTAAGAGACAATTGGAGCAATCTTTATAAAATATTGACAGAAAGGGCTGTTCCCAAGAACCCTATAAACAGTTAAACTCTTTTGAATGAATTCAACATGTGGCATTCTTGACATATACATGCAGCGAAAGTACACTGTCTGCATGCCTTTTTGCGAACGCTATTCTGTGGTTGAATGAAATATGGAAGGGTTGCACTATAGCAGCTCTAGTACTGAGAGTAAAAACTAGTAAAATAACAAAAAATTAAGTCCAAAGAACAGTTGAAAACATTTTTCTAAACTAACACAAATAATTAAAATAATTTCTGAAAAAGAAGTTGTAAAATAAAACAAAAATTAATAATGTAGGAGAAGGGTTCTGGGAATATGGCAGAGTAGGGAGTAACAGGAGTCCAATTCCCCACCCAGACAACAATTGCAAAAACAAAAATGGTAATAATAAAAAATTACCCCAGCAAACCCTGGGGAAAAGGGAGAATTTAATTTCAAAAATTGTCATATTATTAGATTTATATGTCCAGCTTTCAACAAAAAAGCACAAAATATGCAAAGAAATATGATCCATTCAAAGGAAAAACCATAAACCAACAGTTCAAGAGAAAGACCAGATGGTGGACCTACCAGATAAAGATTTTAAAACAGTTGTCTTAAAGATGCTTAAAAAATGAAAGGAAGAGTAGAGAAAGTCAAGAAAACAATCAATAAATAAAATGGAGGTATTTTAGAGAGAGAAAACCTAAGGAAGAAAACAAAAAGAAACTCTGGAGTTGAAAAGTACAAGAACTGAAATAAGAAATTCACTAGAGGGATTCAAAAGCAGATTTGAGCTGGCAGAAGAAAAAAACAGTGAAGTCTGTTAATGAAACAAAGATAGGGCAATTAAAATCATTGCATTTGAAGCAAAGAAGAAAAAAAATTGAAGAAAAGTGAATAGGGCCATCAAGCGAACCAACATAGGCATTTGGGGAGTCCAGAAAGAGAAGAGAGAGAGATAAAGGGGCAGACAGATTATTTGAAGAAATAATGGTTAAAATATGTCCCAAGTTTAATGAAAGACATAAATATAAACATCCAAGAAACTCAATAAACTCTACCTAGAATGAAAACAAGGAGAGCCACACTAAGACACATTATATCAAAAATTTAAAAGCCAAAGACAAAATGAGAATCTTGAAAGCAGTGAGAGAGAAGCAATTCATTACATACAAGGAATCTTTAATAAGATTATAGATTATAGTATACTTATAATCAGAAACTTTGGAAGCCAGAAAGTATTGGACTAATATATTCAAAATGCTAAAATAAAAAATAAATCTCTGCTAACCAAGAATCTCATACTGGCAAAACTGTCCTTCAAAAGTGATAGAGAAATTATGACATTCCCAGATAAAAACTGAGGGAATTTCTTACCACTAGAGCTATCCCTTCAGAAATGCTAAAGGGAGAAATGAAGGTTGAAATAAAGGAACACTTCAAGTGTTCTTGTTTATATGAAGCCAGATAAACAAATGAAGACCTCAGTAAAGACACATACATGAGTAATTATAAAAACTAGTGTTGAAAAAATGTTTTGTAACTCTATTTTTTGTTTTCTACATGATTTAAGAGATTAACATATTAGAAATATTAGCCTAAAAGCCAGCATTATTATAACTTTGATTTGTCACTTTGTATTTTGTTTTCTACAAAATTTAGAAGATATTATGCATTATAAAAACAATTATTAGTTTATGTTGTTGGAAATACATTGTATAAAGATGTAATACTGTGATATCAATAAGTGAAAGAGGTAGAAATGAAGCCATTATATGAGCAGAATTTTTCTACATTGCTGATGTTAAGCTGGTATAGATTCAAATTAGAGTGTTAATAACATTTGTTGTTAAAGGTAATCCTCATGGCAATCACAAAGAAAACAGGCACAGAATATACACAAAAGGAAATAAAAAGGGAATTAAAATGTCATACTGGTAAAAAAATCAACTAAATACAAAAGAAACATGTAAAGAAAACAGTAATGCAGGAAATAAGCAACAAAAAAGCTGTCAGGCATATATAAAACAACTAGCAAAAATGACAGACATTTCTCTCATCAGTAATTACTTTAAATGTAAATGGATTAATCTTTCCAATCAAAAGTCAGAGATTGAATGGATTAAAAATGATCCAACTATATGCTGTCTACAAGAGACTCACTTTGGATTCAAAGACAGAAATAGGTTGAAAATGAAAGGATAAAAAACTCTGTTCCATGCAAGTAACAAAAAGAAAGCAGTGTGACTATACTAGCATCAGATAATATATGTTGCCAAAAGACAATAAATAAAAAAGAGTTACAAGAGATAAAGATAAATATTATACTAATAAAAAGTTCAGTACAGCAAGAATATATAACCATTATAAACATCAATGCACCTAATAACAGATCATCCAAATACATAAAACAAAAATTGACAACATTAAAAGGAGAAATAGGCAGCTTTACTGTATTAGTGGGGTATTGGAAACTTCAGTACCATGCTGTCAATAATGCATAAAACAACCAGACAGAAGATAAGCAAGGAAATAGAAGATCTGATGAACTGTTGTGTTGTAACTAACTAGATTTATCAGACATACACTCAGGGCACTCTACCCAACGACATCAGAATACACATTCTTCTCAAGTATATGTGGGACAGTCTCCAAGATAGAACACATATTAGGCTACACATTAAGTCTCAATCGGTTTAAAAAAAGGTAGATATAACGCAAAACATCTTCTCTAACTGCAAAGTAATGAAGTTAGAAATAAAAACAGAAGGAAAATGTAAAAATTCATAAATTTGTGGCAATTAAACAATGTACTATTAAATATCCAATGAATCAAAGACAAGACAAGGGAAATTAGAAAATACTTAGAGATGAATGAAAATGAAAAAACATACCAAAACTTATGAAATGTGGAAAAAACAGTGATAAGGGGAAATTTATAGTGATAAATTGTTACATTATAAAAAAACAAAAAAGATCTCAAATCAACAGCCTAACTTTGCAACTTAAGTAACTGGAAAAAGAAGAACAAGCTAAACCCAAAGCTAATGGAAGGAATGAAATAATAAAGACTGGAACAGGGATAAAGGAAATAGAAAGCAGCAAAACAATAAAGAAAAACACTGAAATCAAACATTGTTCTTCAAAAAGATCAACAAAATAGACAAATTTTCAGCTAGATTGACTGAGAAAAGAAGAGATGACCCAAATGACTAAAATAAAAATAAAAATAGGGACGTTACTTCTACTAATTCTTTAGAAACACAAAAGATTATAAGCGAGTACTATGTATAACAACAAATTGGATAACCTAGATGAAATGGATAAATTCCTAGAAATATAAAACCGACCAAGACTGAATCATGAAGAAATAGAAAATCTGAATAGTTCTATAAATAGTAAAGAGGTAGAACCAAGCATCAAAAATCTCTTGAAAAGAAAAACCCTGAAACTGATGGCTTCACTGTGAGTTCTACCAAACATTTAAAGAACTAACAGCAATCTTTCTCAAACTTACTAAAGAAGCTGAAGAGGAGGAAATACTTTCTCATTCCATAAGGCCACCATGGTCTGGACCCCAAAGTCAGACAGATACTACAAAAAAAGAAAACCACAGAACAATATTCCTTATGAACATTGATGTAAAAATCCTCAACAACATATTAAAAAACAAAATTCAGCAGCATATTAAAAGGATTATATCATGACTAGGTGGGATTCATTTCTGAAATGCAAACATGGTTCAACATGAAGATTGATCAATGTGATATATACCACATTAACTAAATGAAAAAAACCCCACATGCGTGTGTGCGGGCGCACACACACACACACACACACACACAAACACACACAATCATCTCAGTTGATGTAGAAGCATTTGACAAAATTCAACACTCTTTCATGAGGAATATAAGGAAACTCACTCAACATAATATTAAAAACCCACAGTAAACATCATACTCAATGATGAGAGACCGAAACTTTCTCCATTAAGATCAGGAACAAGGCAAGAGTGCCTGCTTTCACCACTTCTATTCAAGAAGCTACCGCAGGTTCTAACCAGACACATTAGAGAAACAAACAAACAAACAAAAAAATAAAGAAATAAATAAAAGGCATCCAAATTGGAAAGGAAAAAGAAAAACTCTCTCTAGTCATTGATGCCAGAGTTCTAAATGTAGAAAATGCTAAAGATATTACAAAAAAAAATTAGAACTAATAGACAAATTAAGAAAAGTAGCAAAATATAAAGTTAATGCAGAAAATCAGTTACATTTCTATACACTAGTAATGAACAATCTGAATAGAAAATTAAGTAAACAATTTCATTTACAATGGCATCCAAAGAATACCCACCTAGGTATTAACCAAGGTAGCAAAATACTCACATATGATGAAAACCACAAAGTGTTGTTGCAGGAAATTTTAAAACAACATGTAAATAAATGGAAAGATATCCCATGCTTGTGAATTGAAAGAAAATATTGTTGCAATGGCAATACTCTCTAGTCTGGGTGACAGAGTGAGACCTTGACTAAAAAATAAAAAATAAAAAAATTAGTCAATACTACCCAAAGTGATCAACAAATTCAATGCAATCCCCAATAAAATTGAAATGACGTCTTTGCAGGAATAGAAAAATCCACCTTAAAATTGATTAATATGTGTAATCTCCAGGGACCCTGAATAGCCAAAACAATCTTAAAGAAGAACAAAGTTGGAGGGCTCACACTTCCTGATTTCAAAACTTGCAGCAAAATCATGATTATCAAAACAGGCTGGTACTGACATAAAGACAAACTTATAGAACAGTAGAAATAGAATAGAGAACCCAGAAATAAAACCTCTTGTATACGGTCAAATGATTCTCAACAAAGTTTCCAAGACTATTCACTGGGGAAAGAACAGTCTTTTCAACAAATGGTACTGGTAGAACTGGATATACCCATACAAAAGACTGAAGGTGGATCCTTACCTAACACCAAACACAAAAATTAATTCAAGAGGATCAAAGACCTAAATGTAAGAGCTAAAATTATTAAACTCCTAGAAGAAAACATTGGCCAAAACTTCATGACATTGAATTTGGCAATGATTTATTGGATATGATTATTGGATATGATACCACAAGCATAGGCAACAAAAGAAGAAAAGTAGGCAAATTTAACTTCCCATACTTTAAATTTGTACATTAAATAGCCTTAACAACATAGTGAAAAGGCAACCCATGGAAAGAGTGAAAATATTTGCAAATTATTTAACTGATACAGAATTAATATCCAGAATACATACAGAACTCCTTAAACTCAACAACAAATAAACCAATTAAAAAATGGGCAAATAGACATTTATCCAGAAGATGTAAAAGTGGCCAATAAGCACATGAAAATACACCCAACATCATTTGAGTGATGCAAATCAAAACCACAAATGAGATACCATCTCACACTGATTGAGATGGCTGCTATTAAACAGACAAAGCAGTGTCGGCAAGGATGTGGTGAAACTAGAACCTTTGTGCTCTTGTCAGTGGGAATATAAAATGGTACAGCTGCTGGGAAAAATAGTATGGCAGTTCCTCAAAAAGTTAAGAATAGAATTACTATTTTTATCCAGCAATTCCTCTTCTGGATGTGTACCCTGAGAACTGAAAGCAGGGAGTTGAACAAATATTTGCATACCCATGGTCATACCAGGCTTCTTCAGGATAGTCAAAAGATGGAAACAACTTAAATGTTCACCAACAGGAGAGGGGATGAACAAAATGTAGTCTATTCCTACAGGGGGATGTTATTCAGTCTCAAAAAAGAAGGAGGTTCTGACACATGCTGCAACATGGTGGACCTTGAGGACCCATATGTCGCACATTGGAGGGCTGAGTAGGTAGATTATATGATGGCGACATGACACAACACTCCACACTTAAGTGTGGGGGAAAGTAGGCAATAGTATTAGTGTTATAACTAATGATAGATAAATGATAAAGGCAGGCCATACACTAGTTTGTGTGGTATAAGGTAAGTTTTGCAAAAAAAAAAGTACCCTATGCTGATGGGAATGGCAGGTAGACTATCTACCAAAATGTTGTCATCTGCTATTCCTGGGTGAATTGTACTCTGATATTTGGAATTACTTTCCCCCCCCTACGTTTTCTATAATACCTGTGAGCTTTGTTGAAGGGAAGTGGCTATTAAAAACTGAAGAGAGATAAGTTTCCTCGCTGCTGTCATTTTTCTAGCATAGTCTGTGTGCCAGAAATGCTTCACAATAGAGTGTATTAAGTTATCCTTCTAAGGTATATAGACTCATTGCTAAACCACCTTTCCAAGGAGGAAACTGAGACATGTGGAGACTGTCACCAGCACCCACCTCAGAATCAGCTGTCACAGCTGAGGGCTGTTAGTCCTGGGGTGCTCACAGCCACACAGACACTAAAAGGTCTCTTCTTGTAAACACCCCTCCTCACTGCAAACATGCACACTCACACATGTGTGCACACTCACAGAACTCACACACGCACATCTTTACTATACTTGTGCACACTACACACTTACATAGACACACACAACACACAGCACACACACAACATACGTACTCACATAAACACACTACACAGTTACTCACTCATATACATATGTATACTCTACATACACCACAAACTGATACACACTCACACAACACACTCATCACACACAGTCTCGCTCTACACAGACCATACACAGCACACATTCACACAGCATACAAACGTTTCATACACAGTCTCACATATTCTACACATAGCACACACTCACACAGCACACACATATCACTCACACAGCTTCATACACACAGCACACACTTATATACATACACTCACATGCACTCTACACCCACCATGCACTCATGCACATAGCACACACATGTCACATACAATCTCATATTCTACACAGACCACACACACAGCATCCACATGTCACACACACACACAGTCTCATACACTCTTCACTGACTAGACACACGGCACACACTCATATACATACACTCACATGCACTCTACACACACCACACATCACACACACAGCACATGCATGCCACATAGTCTCATATACTATACACAGACCATACACACAGCACACACTCATATACATACACCCACATACACACCACACACAGCATGCACAACACACATAGCATGCACTCACACACACTCATACAGAGTACACATGTCATACATATTGTCTCATACACTCTACACAGACCATACACACATAGTACACATATGTCACACATGCAGTCTTAAAAATC
>CAUYQG010059132.1:0-13087 GCA_963574415.1 Tarsius wallacei | reverse complement strand
GGCCTAGTTGTCAATAAAAATCAAGTGTTCATTATAAAAAGTTAAAAAAACAACACCAAAGTTATTCAATGATATTCTTTAGTTGTGAAGAAAAATAAAATATAGTAAAAAAAGTAACTAAATACACTCATTGTTAATTACACTTTCATAGTGCTTTCAAACACCATTCAATTACATTTTTAAAAATTCTTGAAATTTATAAGTAGGCAAATAATGATCACTTCATGAACATAGCCTTGCAAGGCAAGTCAAAAAGACGATATCCTTAGGAAGATTCTGAACTAGAAGTCATTAGATATTAGTGGAATAAACTGAATGTGAAGTAAATAAAATCGATTTACTTTCAAATTTTAAATTATTTCTTTTGTTTGGGAGACCGAGGTGAGTGGATTGCCTGAGCCCGCGGGTTTGAGAGCCCCCCGGGCAACTTGGCGACACATCATCTCTACAATAAATCAAAAATTACCCGGGCATGGTAGCGCACGCCTGTAATTCCTGCTACTTGGAAGGCTGAGGTGGAAGGATCGCTGGAACCCAGGGGGTGGAGGCTGTGGTGGCCGGGAGTGGCCACTGAACTCCAGTCTGGGCAATCGAGTGAATCTCCAACTTAAAAAAATAATAATAATAATATTTCTTTTGTTCCAACAATGTCTTTTCCAGCTTATGCATAGATTCACACACAAAAACTCAATCTACTCTTCTTTAACTGTCGTATTTATGGCATTAAAGTGATAATTTTGTATATTTCATTCAGTGTAAGTAATTATTATGTCTTCATGGGCATGGCAGGCTAACAGAAGTACAATGTGTACTTGAGTCACCACACACCTGCCTGGGTGACAGAGACCATGACTGATAAAACAAAACCTTAAAAAGGATTTGAAAAACATCCATAATATTGGTATTGGACTTAGTAATAATTTTTTTATGACTACAGGAATAAAAGTAAATATAAAGAAGTTGGAGACATCAAACTAACAGGTTTCTTCATGGTAAATGGAACAGGAAGAAGACTTACAGGACAAGAGAAAATATCTGCAAACCATATACCTGATAAGATGGTAATATCCAGCCAGACTCGGTGGCTCAGCCTGTAATCCCAGCGATTAGAGAAGCTGAGGTGAGTGGATTGCCTGAGCCCACAGGTTCAAGACCCACCTGGGCAACTTGGCGAGACCTCATCTCTACAATAAATCAAAAAATTAGCCTGGCATGGTAGCGCATGCCTGTAGTTCCGGATACTTGGAAGGTTCAGTCTGAAGGATTGCTGGAGCCCAGCAGGTGGAGGCTGCGGTGGCCGGGAGCGGCCACTGCACTCCAGTCTGGGCAACAAAGTGAGACTCCAACTCAAAAAAAAAAAAAAGAAGTATATAATGAAAGAACTTATGTTAAGTATAGGTAAAATAAAAATGTATATAAGGAAAGACTGAAAAAGAAAACAAAACACGGTAGCATCAATTACACTCACAAGAGAAGTGTTTTAAATATAGCAAAAGCTTTCTGTAATCTTGTATTGCTTTCGTAGTAAAAAAAATAATAGTTTATTTAATCATGTTAATCTATAGTAAATATTCAAATTAATCTTCTATAATCTGGATTATCATAGTTCACCTCTGGAACTAGAACAAATAAATAGATCCTTAATTAAATACAAAATATTCATTGGACCGTAAAAGGCACTAACTGGCCATGTTAATTCTAAAATACTCATTGTATATGTACAGAAAGAAATTTAAAAGAAGACAATTCGCTTTAGTGCTTGTGTTTTATAATTATTTCTAGATAAAGAAAAGAAGGTGAGAACTTACACTTTATAATAATAGTCTGTTTGACCATTACTAGATTTCTTTACCACCTTTCTGTCAAAAAAAATTTTAAGTCATATCAAATAAAACTGAGCATCCCAGATTACCTCCCCACCTTCTAAACACCCATTTCTTGCTGTGCATTGAAATTTCTAGGGAGGTTACTTTGGTAAACATCTAGACGATTCAGAGTTTCTTCTGAATGTGTCAAGTCACTTCCAAACTCCTCTGTGTGGCACAGGAAAAAATACACATGTGGATACCAACATACACTTTAATCCTCCCTGAGGCTGTTGATTTTCAGCTAGAAGTCTGATTTCTGGAATTAGATCATACATGTCAAGGTCTCTTAGAAAATCAGTTCTCATAGAAGATTTATGTCTCTTGGCAGCTTAGCAAAGAAATCCTCGATTTCAGTGAGATCAACAGAACCATTTTTAGAAAATCACTGCCAGACCTGAAGCTAATTTTCTTTAATTTTATAACAGCTGTAAACCTCGTATGGGAGTCTGGGTTTTAATCAGCCCTGCAGCCTAACAAATGGATAGTGAGGATTAAAGAAAATAAACAACAAAAACCATTTGACAGGAAAACCACAACATAAAAGAGCAATCTGGGATTCAGGCTCTATAATGCATATTGTTTCACTGACAACATTTAAAACTTCATAGGCAGAGAATTAAAAAATAGGAAAAATGTTGGTGTCATACAGGGGACTCTTCCACATGAGAGATCGCTATTATTATTTTTCACTAATATAAAGGACAGCCAGTGAAACCACTGAGATCCCAACATACAGATGATGATATATTACAATGAAAAAACATGATAATAGAGGAAAAAACAAAATGCAAAGGGAATCTGTGCCACAAGTGAGCTGCAGAAATGCCAGCGGTTGAATAGATATATTTCCAAGTTTTTAATTCTCATCAACTTCTAAGGTTTGTTTTCATTTATTACTTTGAGCTAAATTAAATGATCTGTCAGCAGTGATTAATTCTTTTAAATGATGTTTATTACCATATACTTCTCATTAAGCATAAAAATTTAACAGGTTGCAGGTAAATAGTACCAACATTGTAAAAATGGCCTCTCATAATATCATTGTGATAAAAATATTGGTAGCAATAAATGTGTGTGCTGCGAAGGACATGTGTCTTGTAAGGAACATGAACTGAGCTTTTGGACATTATGAATCTAGAAATGAACATGCTATTACTCCAAGTGCTGCTTACATTTTGTAATTGAATTTAATCTTATTTGCATTCACAGAATTGGCTAATAATACACATCCCAGACATTCTTGTTGTCAATACAATACAATTTCCAACACTAGTAAATACAGAACATATGTTTCAAGAAGAAGCTACTCTTAAAACAAAGGTAAACAATGACAGAGTTAACATTTCCTTTTATGTCATTTTGTTAGCAATACTACTAATACTGATTCAATATTTTAAGTGAGCCAGTAACTATCTGAATATCTTATAGTCATAATCTCATTTTATCCTTTCAACAATCCTATCAGGGTATATGATATAGGGAACTAGTTTGCAAAAAAGGAAACAGGCTTAAAGAAGTGAAGTAACTTGCCCAATCTTGCCCAAGAGTTGCATAAAAATTTCTTTAAAAGACTGAGCAGGAAGGTAAATTCAGTTTTTGTATTCCCGAGCTTGTGCTTTTAATTTCTATGCCATATTGTTTCTCTGATGAATATACAGAACTTGGAACCCATTGCTGAATGAGTCTGGATGACTTAATAGTAGATCACCAATCTACATTTTTATCAGGATGCATTTTACTCGACATTTGAGTTTGTGAACCAGCTACTCTGTCTTCTGTAGTATCTCTTCTTTCTCCTTTGCCAAAATGTAGTGTTCCCAAATAATCTGTTCCTGGCTCTCCTCAAAATTTTTAGCTCTGTCCTTTTTCCTAAGTGCCAGTTTTCCATTTCAAACTGCCTGCCTGACATCTCCTCCTGGATGCTCAGCCCACACACAATATGTTCTCACTGAATTCATCTTCTTTCTTCCTAAATCCATCCTTTCTACTACATCTTCTATTTCTGCTCATCATTTTCACAATCACTTTAGGAGAATATAGTGTGAAATGCCACTACAATTAAGTTGTATTATTATTTACAAATATTCTATCCACTTTCCATTTTGTGGAGTATACATGTTTATCTCATTGACTTTGACCTTGGCCATGTAATGTGTTTGGCCAATGGAATGTGAGCAGATATAACATGTACTACATCCTCTTAGGGTCAGTGCAAGTTTCTGCCAGCTCTTTTTCTCTTCCTCTCTGTCTCAAGAAAAGATATCCCAAAAAAAGGCTGCCCTTTCAGTCTGGGTCTAGGAATGAAAAACAAAGTCAAGCCACAGTAGTTAATTTACACCTGTGCCCTACATTGTGAAAAAGAAATACATGCTTCTTATTGTGAGCTACTGACATGAGAGAGCTATTTGTTGTTACTGCAAATACATATTTTTATTTATTCTCCCCTTAACATAAAATCAGCTGCAATTTGCATTCGTTATATATTTAAAATATGTCTTCTGCACTTCTTCTTTTTATAGGACCACTACCCTAATTATGTTATTACCCATCACTTTGTTATATTTCCTTACACATGTCTTTTTCTCTACTTTTTGGTCTATCAAGATTACTCTTTCTGAAGTGAAATTTGATCATTCTTTCTTTGCTATTCACAAATCATAAATAATCTTAAGGGACAAATAATAATAATCTCATAGGAGGCTAAATAATCCCTCACATCAAATAGTGCTGATAGGTCAAGTCAGAAGAGAAATGAAAATTATCCACTGAATTTAGGAACATCTATTTGACATCTATTTGACATCAGTGAAAGCAAATCTTAGTAATAAAGTTATTGATTATCTTAATAAGAACAGTTTTGGAAGAATGATGGAATGGAGTAGATTCAAGAGACGCCAGAAAAAGAGGAATTAATGACAGCAAGACCAATTTTAAAAATATATTTCAAGGGTTTAGTGTTAAAAGTAGCAGAGAAAGAAGATGGTGGCCCAAGGGCAATATGGAGCTGGGGGAGTGGTTTTGTTTGTTTTGTCTTAATTTGCTTATATTGAAAGAGATACTTCAACATGTTGGTATGCTGATGAGAATGACCTAGTAGAGACAGAAAAAAAAAAAAAAAAAAAAAAGACGATGTGGGACAGCTTAGAAATTACTGGAGCTAAAAATATGATCACAGAGCGGGGATATGACCCAGTGTCTGACAGGAGTGTTCAACCTTATATAGTAGCCAAGATGGTTCATACACAGGAACAGGATGTAAGACGGATATAAGTGTAAACTATAAATAGGGAAATGGCTGGGGTGATGAGACTTCTATTGGGATTGTTTCCCAGTTTTATCAAAGAAATGGTAAGCATGCTAACTGAGAATGAAGAAAAGGGATTAGTGTGAAGGGAAGGAATAACTGTGAATTGTTTCCCAAGAGGACAGAAGTGTGAGTGGACCAGGGAATTGTAGGATTTCTGGCTACACTACAAGTCCACTTGAGATTACTCATCAGGAATTTACTGTAAAATCAGTCTGCATGATTTTTATAAAGTTTTCTCTAGTCATATTCAGCTGGGCAGGAGCAGAGTAGATGTAATGTTGGGTTTAACTAACGTGGAGGTTTTGTTAGTTAAATAAGCAAAGGGAGAAAGGGGTGGCGGGAGTAGAAGAAATATTCAGAAAAAGGTTTTTTAAAGACTTTTTGGTGGATCGTGGAATCTAACTTGTACAAAGAAGAGTATGAGAAACAAAAAGCATTAGGATTCTGACAAGCTGGCAATCAATCAATTGCAGGTACTAGTGAGATTATTTTATTCTAGGAGCAAGGAAAACAATGGGAGTGAACTGGAAAAATAGGGGAAGTTGTGACACTCAGAATTGTTTGAATGAAGAGAGTGACCTTTTTACTAAGGACAAGTTCTAGAGTGTGATGCGGGGCAGTGTAAGGCTAAGGTGCTAGCAGAATAAAGGGCAAGGTCCCTGAGGATAAGGCATCAAGGTCCTGAGAAGCAAAGGTGTGAGCAGGTGTATGTGGATATTGATACTGTAATAAACTATGGCAAGAGTAGTGTTAAGAGAGTGACAAAAAATGATAATTAAATTCCTGAATAACCCAGGGAGAGGGTCTTAAGGTTCTTGGCATGATAACCACAAGGAGGGGCAGTAGGCTGTCTAGATTAATGGCAGGGAGTTTTCAATGGCCTGAATGTCCCCTCCATAACTCATGTTAAAATTTAATCCCCAATGTGGCAGTACTGAGAGGTGGGGTTTTTATGAGGTGATTGGGTCATGAGGGCTCTGATTGGACATGGATTAGTAGATTATTAGGGTAATGAATTAATGGGTTATCACAGGAGTGGGACAGATGGCTTTATAAGAGAGGAAGAGAGACCTGAACTAGCATGCTCAGACCCCTGGCCATATGATGCCCTGTGTGGTCTTGGGACACTACAGAAGGTCCTCATCAGCAAGAAAGCGGTCACCAAACACAACCGATTAGCCTTGGACTTAGCCTCTTAACTTTAAGACATAAATACATTACTTTTTTCCTTCCTTCCTTCCTTCCCTCCCTCTCTCTCTGTCTCTCTCTCTCTCTTTCTTTCTTTGATATAGGGTCTTGCTCTGTTGTCTAGGCTGGAGTGCAGTGGCACAATCATGGCTCACTGAAGCCTCAAACTCCTGGCCTCAAGCCTCAAGAAATTCTACCAACTCTGCCTCTGGAGTAGCTGAGAGTACACCCAGCTATCATGCCTGGCTATTTTAAATGATTTTGTAGAGACATGATCTCACTATGTTGCCCAGTTATTCTCTCACCTTCTCTTTATAAATTACCCAGTTTCAGGTTCTCTGTCATAAACAACAGAAAGTGAACTAAAACAGGCACTTCAGCACAAGTTGAATTTATGGAGAAGGGGGGAGTGAAAATGAATATTTAACCCACCTTCAGACCCAGTAGTAAAGTGGTATGGAGAAGGACTGCAGGGAAGCAGAGGACTGCAGGGAAGAAATTACTAATAGATACAGTTTAGCTGACAGTGGAACTTGAATTCTAAGCAGCACAGTGGGAGTGTTTCAAGTATTGGAAAGGCATGGAAAATGTAGTTTAAAAAAGATTTACAGAACTGTACATTTGTGGGGGTATGAATATCATGGATAACCTTTTATCTGAAACATTTGATATATGTCACAACACAGCTTGTCAATTAACTAGTTTCTATTAAAATGCTACCCATAGGAGAACACAACATACAGTGCCTTTGTCTAACAATAGACTAACAAGAAGTCACAGTGCACCTAAAACAAAATACCAAAATATTCAATCCATAACTTGTTACCTTCAAGTGAAAACTTACCAGGAAAAAATAAAAAGTTTAGCTGACTTGAAAGAACAAGTTTTTCTGGAAACATGTACACAGATATTTTCAAAACAGCATCATTAACTCAGTAAAACCATTAAGATGAAATAATTCATAGGTCTATATGCTTATATTTGAAAATGTGCATATGTCAGGGAAAGTGATATAAACTAAATAGTGTCCAGGAAAATATCTAATTAACAATTTATTTTGGGGAAGTTCGACATTTTGTAATGAAAGATTATCTCTGTGGTATAGGCAGAAGCAGAAAAACACAGTGAAAGGCACAAGTGGAAACAAAGAAAAAGAGACAGGTGAATGTGCAAAGCTCAACAATAAGGATTCCTGACTCCAGGGAGGATAACTGAAGCCCTGGCCCTTCTCTTGGAAAAAGGAGAAGCATCACTGTTCCCACAGACAAAGAACATGATAACCCCTCAGACAAGCCTTGTTCTCACTTCCAGATCTGCCTCTGCTAAATTTCTAACATGAGTAAATAGGTCTAGGCCAGAGATTTAAGAGGGAAAGTAGGTCAGGGGAAGTAGTGCATATGCCTGTAATCCTGGTGATTTGGGATATTGAGGCAGGAGGATTGCTTGAGGCCAGGAGTTGAGGTCAAAAACTCCAGAACAGCTTGGGTAGCAGAGCAGAACTCTGTCTCTCAAAAAATAAATAAACAAAAATAAAGTTGGGTATGGTGGTATGGTGTTGTGCGCCTATAGTCCTAGCTGCTTGGGAAACTAAGGTGGGAAGATTGCTTAAGCCTAGGAGTTCAAGGCTGCAATGAACGATGTTTGCACCACTGCATTTCAGCCTTGGCAACAGAGCAAGACCCTGTCTCTAAAAACAAAGAGAGAAAGAGAGAGAGAAGAGGAGGAGGAAGGTGGGGGGGGGGGAAGGAAGGAGGGAATCAAGAGAAAAAATGAGAGTAAAGGTGAGAGTTTGCAAGAGACTACTAGCAAAATGGACAGTTTGATTCCAGCTGGGAGGAGCACCCATGTCATAGAGCATCTCTCTCACTCATCTTCTGCTGTTTAGGAACCATCAAGGGTGGAAGTCACCACCATGAGACCCACAGTTGTGCTGAGCACCAAGCCCTGTATCTGTACTAGTCCCACCATGGTGGTGAACCACCAGGCTCCTTCATTGGACCTATACATTCAAAGCCATAAAAGCATAAGAGTGACTGTTGACTCTGACCAACAGAGATTTCTTCCAGAAACATACATTCCTATGAGTCTAAAAAAAAAATCAATTTTACTCTCCCTTAGCATATTATAATGCTGTATATAGTTCATAAGATATTGGAGATGTTATAACCATATAACTAACTCAATATTTCACATGCACATTAAACACTCATGTATCCAGAAATGTTTTCCTTTAAAGACAATGTATCAAATCCTGACTTCTCTATATTTCCTGTCATATTGTTTCTTCTTCAGACTTGCTAACTTGTCAGGTAGATACAAACTCTATAACACACCAGACTCCATTTACAATAATGAAATTGCTTGTGGTTGGCAGTATTTTTGAATTAGCCCATTTGTTATTATCAGAAGCATGTGCTGAGCTAAATAAAGTCATAAGACAAACAAGTTTGAGATAATTAGGTGGTGCTGATTGGACCTGCACTATGCACTTGACTATGACTAATTCTGTATTGAAGACCACACATTCTATTGTATTCTGAAAAAGAGAACATCTTAGCAGGAGAAAAGAGTCCAGGATCCTTGGTGACCACTAGTACCAATTTGAACACTATTATCTTACCATGAGTAATTGGTCCAATATCTTAGAAAAACTCCAAAGCAGCAGCCGATAAAGAGTTATAATCTATTTTAGATAGAAATTAAACTGTAATGGGAAAAAGTAAAATCTGAAAGTCATGATCAATACTGACACCCTCTATGTTAATGAGTTGCTGTCATTACAATAACAATGGAATCAAAGTGGTAAGAAAAATATCTCTTCAAAGTGTGGTGATTACACCTTTAATCCAAAGAGAACATTTATGCAGGTGAAAATTTATTTTAAAAGCATGCTTCAAGATAAAAAAAACATGTAAAAGTTAATTTAAGGCACACTCTCTATATCACACAGACAATATTACAAAAGGTTTCCTATTGATCTTTAGAAAACGAGAAGGATGCCTGATCTAGTCCTGAAGTTTCATTGCTAAGGGGATGTGCTCCTTTCATTTTCTACTTGTACTGGAACTTTGTACTTTCATATGTTATACCTCAATCTATATTCTGTGAGCACCTACTATGTGAGAGATACTATGAAAAAATAACAAACTGTACTCCAACACCAAACTATTTTAGTCTGAAATGCCAGTTTCAAGAATGTCCATTGAGAAGTCTATGATTTTATCCTTCATAGAAACAAAGAATCTGGGGTTGCCATGAGCATGCCACTGCAATCCAGCCTAAGAGACAGAGACTCTGGTGCAAAAAAAAAAAAAAAAAAATTCCCCCAAACAAAACAAAACAACAAAAACAAAAACAAAGAACCAAATAACACATGTTCTCACTCATAAGTAGGACCAGAACATTAACCACAATATCACAAGGGAGGGATTGGTAGTTCCAGGACACTGCAGGGGCAGGGGTGGTATGTAATAACATAAAACATACCTGATCCTAAACCATGGGAAGTGAGAACCAGTTGGAGACCCAAACTTCACCTGCACATACATTGCTCATGTACCTCATCCTGACTTGTACCTCACACCTTTATAATAAAATAAAGAAAAATAAAAACAAAAAAAGAATGTCCATTGTATAAAATTTGCAATTTTATTGTCAACAGAATAGGTAGGGGATAGGGGGACAGATACATAAGGTATTAAAATACAAGCAAAGCACATTTTGTATGGTTAATATATTAACTCTCCATGTTGCAGTTGCCTCATTTACAAAAAAATAAAGTTTTCGATTATGAACATAAAGCACTTGGCACAACACCTGTCATATAGTTGGTTAAACAAATGTTAAGTCACCTTCCCTTTCTCTGCTGCCCTAAATAGGGAAGAGAGTGGACATCACTTATCATAAGTGGAATTGATGGAAGGAACTCCATCTTGTGAACAGGCCTAGGCATTTGAACAGTGTTCTTTGGAGATGATTCCATTCCAGATGTCAGATCAGTGCCCCTGGGGTATCTAGGCATTCTCTAATTACAGTTGCTTCATATTTGCTTTCTTGTTCGTAAATAAATGAGATTTTTTCAAAAAGTCACTGTTTTCTGACTTCTACTGATACTTTCTTCTAAGAACTTAGAGAAGGAAGAAGGGGAATTGTAATTAGCACTGCATAGTATACTTTTTGTATGTCACCTTATGTATTTTTTATAGTAGCTCTATTAGAGTAGGCTTGGGATTATAAAGTAGATAATAAATACCAACTAACAAATGCCAAAAAAAAAAAAAATACTGCCTCCTTTTGCTGATAAGAAAGTTATCAGGCATGAAAGTAATGGATGGATCATTGATAGGCTAATAAAACTTCAGAGATAAGAAGTATCAGGCATTGTTTTAGTGCACATTTCTTTCAAAATTGATGACTATGGACTAATTTTTCCAAAGCCAGTTTGAGCTAACTAAGCTATACATCCAAGTCTCTCTCTCTCTGTACACATATACACACACACACACACACACACACACACACACACACACACACACACACCTCACACTGTCTTTTAATTTAAAAATAAAAAGGCTGCTTTAGAATTCTTGTGCTAGCCCTCCTTGTGCTGGATGACAGACTCAATGGCACATCAGATCTACATGCTGTGACAGTTCTAACCACAAAAGGTATGAAACCTCCTAACACCAAGCCTCATATTCACAGCTGGGAGATTTCAAATGACATTTTTATTTTGGAGTCAATTCTGAGTGCTGCTTGGACACAGGAAGGTATTATTTATGTATAAGCGTTTTGATCTATTTAAGGAAACACACAGCTAAGACTTAAAAACCAGCAAAATGTTTGCTAGAAATATGACCCAAATTAATATTTTTTTTTATAATTTGATTTTTCTCAATATCTCTACTTTGTTGCTAAAGTGGTTAAATATTCAGACATTAGCTTCTGAGTGTTTTGTAGGATAGTGGCAGCAGGTCTCAGAAGGTCATCTTTTCACTGTCTCAGTACAGTTCTCTCTGTCTTATCATGCTGTGGGGTTTCTGAGAGAGAAGCTATGGCTTTAATTTAGGACAGAAAGAATGAGATACAACTCTCATTCTTATTACTTGATATCCTCATAGAAATCAAGTTTCTATGAGTGTAAATAAAAATCAAGTGTCTACGAATGCAAAAGAAATTAGAACGTTATGGGTAAAATTGTGTATCCTCCAAAATATGCATATTGACATCCTAACCCTCAATACCTCAAAATGTGACTTCATTTGGAGATAGGGTCTTTAAGGAGGAAATCCAGTTAAAGTGAGTTTATTGGGGTGGGACCTAATCCAATATGACTGGTGTTCTTACAAAAAGAAGAAATCAGATACAGACACAGGGGAAGACAATGTGAAGACAAAAGAGGAGTCAGTCAACTACAAGACAAAGAGATAAGATCCTTCTCTCATGGCCAGCAGAAGTAACAAACCCTACCAACAATAGATTTCTGACTTGTAGCCTCCACAACTGTGACACAATGTTTCTATTGTTTAAACCACCCATCTGTAGCACTCTGTTATAGAAGTCCTAGCAAACTAATAGGAAAATAAATGCCTGGTTCAAGAAAGGCCTAGAACAGGAGTTGTAAACTATGGCCATGGAACAAATTCAAATTATACATCCTATTAGCTAAGAATGGTTTTTATGCATTTTTAAATAGTTAGAGAAATTTAAGGCAATTTTTTTTTTATTGTCTAAACAGATACATAATTTTGTCTCTCACCCCACAAAGGTTTAAATATTTATTGTCGGGCCCTTTATAGGAAAAATATGCCAACTTCTGGCCTAGATAAGTACCAAGATGCATTCAGTTCTCACTTGATTATTTAGTTATTGAAAGTTCAGTTATCTTTGTTGAGCTTTATATTTTTATTTGTAGAATAAAACTTTCAAACAACTTCTCTGATTTCACAGAATTCATGTCAAGGAGCAAACAAAAATAAAAAAGTAAAAGAAACTTCAGAAATATGAAAAGGCCTATAAATATAATTGTAGTTTTAAAAGGAATATTAGTATAAATTCCATATACATCAAATTCAGACTTACATAGTTTCACTCAATAAATTTTCTAAACTCAGAGATTAATTCTTTAATGTTTTAGTTGTAAACCAAACATATTCAAAGCAGAATTTCTAAAGAAAACTCCCATCAAATAGATTGGTATTATACTTTTTTACTTCAATTTCTGTCTGAGTGTCTTGGCCAAAATATGTACTAAGACATCACAAGCTAGAAAACCTTCAATGTTTTAAGCGAACAACAGCAATTAACAATAGTCTGGGTGGTATGGTTTTGAAGGAATTTAATGCTTAACAAATTCTCCTTCATAATGCTGTCTAATGTTAATAAACCCTATCTACATGCTTATTTTTATATTTATGCTTTTTTTAAAACCCTCTAAAAAAGAAAGCATTTCATTCAATCATTGAAGTAAACATTTACTGAGTACTAACAGTGTATCAGGCCCTGTGCTAGATGCCAATATTGTAAAGCCAGATAAGACATGGAATACAGCCAGGCTCGGTGGCTCAGCCTGTAATCCTGTGCTTTGGGAGGCTGAGGTGAGTGGATTGCCTGAGCCTGCGGGTTCGAGACCCACCTGGGCAACTTGGCAAGACCTCATCTCTACAATAAATCAAAAATTAGCTGGGCATGGTAGCGCATGCCTGTAGTTCTAGCTACTTGGAAG